>VZRW01001045.1:253128-307771 GCA_013398125.1 Aegotheles bennettii | reverse complement strand
CCGCAGCCATGGAGGAGCCCGAGGCCGCGGGGGCCGCCGCGCCGCCGCCCGGGCTGCGCTCGCTCCTGCCCCCCCGGGAGTTCCTGCGGTCCCGCAAGGGGCAGCTGCTCCTCGCCGAGTCGGTAAGGGCGGCGGCAGCCCCGGGCGGGGGGGAGCGCACTCCCGGGCGCTGGGGTCTCGCATGGATTTGGGAGGCGGCCGGGACCGGACCGCAGCCTCCCCCCCACCCCCGGGCACAGCCGGGACAGAGCTCGGGAGAGGCGGGGGGCTCCGGGCGTGCCCTCCCGTAGGGTGCCCATCGCCTCCAGAGATGGGGGTGCGGGGGGAGCTCGCCCCGTTCCTGAGCCGGACGGACCGGCTGCGGTCCGGCTGTGTGACCGCACCGCGGGGGGGGCACCGGGAGCACCACGGTGCTGCCGGGGGAAGACTTCGGGGCTGGAAGGTCGGGCAGAGCACGTTAGGAAACCAGAACGCTTGTCTCGTTAAGCTTCCAGTGCCTTAAATCTCCCTCTGTGGCAGGAGCCCCTTTCAGGTAAAAACGGCTTTGATTCAGTTTAAGCTCTCTGCAGTGTGAATCCAGTGAGTGCCACTGACCACATCTGCGTTACCCCCTTGGACCTGGGGGCAGGCCTGGCTCACACGGCAGCGTGTCCTGGCGTGTCAGGAAAGACCTAACTCGTTATTTATGATGTGAGGCATTATCTAGGGCAGCACAATCTCTGAACAGTTGCCCTGAGTGCTCCAAAAGCTGTGTTTGTCCCAGACCTCCCAAAGGGACACGTGCTCGCTGCCATGGACCCAGTTAGCTCACTGTGAAGGTACCAATCAGTCACTAGAAACCAGCTTGGGTTTGCAGTGGAAGCACTGCTCCCCCAGAAATACCCCTTGGTTTTTCCTTTAGGTCCAAGTTCTGGGGTTGGGGCTTACAACTGGGGTAACTGTAGGCCTTTGCTCTTTGGTGTAGCACCTTCTGGTCTGCTGCTTGTAAAGCCTGACAGATGAAACAGCACCCACCTGGTAGGGAGAGAGAGAACTTACCCCATGGGTAATCAATCAAAGGTTACATTTCAGGAGGAAGCTAGTGGATTGAAATTAGACCTTCAACATCATTTATATAGAAATAATGAGGAATTTAAACACTAAGTTCTCTAATTTTAGCTGGAGTTTTGACAGTGGGTGGTCAATATCAGACAGTCCAAGTGAGCAGTCAGTCAGTGGAGGGCTGTTTAGATGTCCGAGGTGTCTCTGGCTATCACTGTGCTAGCTCAGAGATGGAAACAAGGACATTCAGGCAAGAGAATGGGAAGGAACGGGCAGAAGGATGCAGCGCCATCAGGCTCCCTGACCAGCCCTTCTCTATCAGCCCTGTGAGTTTGTGAGGCTGCAGGCACTGCCCTGGGGCAGACAGCAAGGGGAACAGCCAGGAGAGTCGAGGCTGGCTTTGAGAGGAAAAACATTCATTCAGGAGACAAGGATGACTTCTGTGGTGGGAACATGGGCCTGGGGCTGCGTGGCAGCAGGCCACGGGCTGCATCAGCTCCACCAAAAATGGTGTAAAAAATTCCAGCTACCTCCCATGGCTCATACAGCATCTGTAGTTTACAAACCCACGTATTTAGAAGATACCAAAGCCCAGCTAACTCTGCTCCTTTGGCACACGTTTTTGTTACATACTGTAACATATACTGGAATTTCCTATGCCTGCTTACAGCCAGTAAGTGACGGCTTCAGAGAGCCTGGCTTTTAACATCTCTGAACCATGACATATTTGAGGAATACTGTTTTGGTCATGGGATCAGACTCACCCTTTTGTTGTCATAGAGAAGTACTGATTATGCCTCCTTGGAGTAATAAAAACTGCTCTGTCTTGACAAAACAGGGATTTATCCTTTGTAAGGCCACGCAGGAGTTCCTGAGGGTTTGCCTGGCTGCAAGCAGCTCCAAAATCCCATCTGCTGGAGCTGCAGCAAAGCTTTCTGTGTGCTCTTTGCAGGCCAGCCCACGTGCTCGGGATGTCGTTTCCTGGCAGAGAGGAGGCAGCAGTAGTTTCTCTCCATTTGTCTCAGCTTAGCCAGAAGAAATCCTTGAAGACAGCACAGGCCCCAGAAAAAACCCAGTCTGTGTACAATTAGAGAAATGCAGTGCCAAGTAATTGAAGATGAGTCCAAGTTAAATCTATCACAGTTTAAATCTGTGTTTCATCTTCAGCTTTGTATTTCTTGTCTCGCGTGTTTGATTTTTCCTCTTTGACACAGTACTAATGGGGTGGGGTTGGGTTCTGCATAATGTATGCAAATAATATTCATGGGTTACAGATTTCAAACAGCATCAGAAACAAAATGGAGTTCGCATTATTGTCACTGAATACCTCTGTCACACTATTATTTGGCAGATTGGTGAGTCACAAGAAATGTGCTTTATTGTTCCATCTTTGAAGTCATGCACACATGGGCATCTCTGCAGGTAGCTCAGAGGCTCTCTGTTCGGCTGCAGGAAATGCCACATCAGGTTTTTCAACATTCAAAAGGCAAACCACCACGTATTGAAAAATAAATTACCACTGAAGCAAAGCAGCAACTTGCAAACATATCTTGGCTGGGTTAGATGGTTATACTTTTCTGGTCTGTGGCAGAAAGGGAACAGGAGCTGGCTTCAGCAAATGCCCTTAGCCCAGTGACTGCTGGCTGGGTGCTTGGTGGGAGTAACCTCATTGAAAAGTCTCGTTTTGCCAAGTAGAAGTGGCTGGCAAGCCATCAGTTCAGCTGTCAGAAGTTACAGGGGACCAGCTCAGGCTTTGTAAATTAAGATGACGGCCACATTCCCCCCAGCCTGCTCCCTCACCTGCGCTGCTGGAGGCAACTGGGAGCCCTGGTGCTGGGAACACAGCTCAGGGTGTCCCAGGGAAGGCTGCCCAGGCAGCTGCACTGGGAGTGCGGGAGCTCAGCACTGCTGGAGAGGATTGCTTTGCTCAGGCTGCAGGAAACTGCTGTAGCCACTTCTTGAAAAACAACATTTACACCCATCTTCACGTGAAGTGAGTAGGGATCTTCACAATGTTCAGGTGTAACTTTCTTGTCGGCATATATCCTGCTCTGTGGGCTGTCAGGTCTGGCCTTCTAGTGCTTCATCCAGAACAAGTTAGGCTGGTGTTGAAGCTGATTACTACTAGAAGTTTAATTATAATCTCAAATTTTATTCAAAGAAGGAAGTGCCCCCCACACTCCTTTTCTTTTTGATCTTCCTGCCTTATGTTTTATTCCACCTGGGATAGCTACACAGCCACAAAGAAGCAGTAACATCAAGTACATGTATAAGCTTTGCTGTCTCTCCCAACCCTATTTACTTTCACTGTCTTGCTCTTCCACTTTCTATCACCATTCTTTATCTGCCAGGTTCATTTTTTTCTTTTTTTTTTCTATTTTCTCCCCATACCATTATTTCTCCTAGATATTTTAACACTCTTGTCCTAAGCTACTTATTTTTCCTAAATACTCAAGCTGCTATCTTGAAGGTCAACATCTCATCCATGCTCTTTCTCCCCCACCCAAGGGATGCACTTTTTGGTTCCCTCTGTCCTGTGTTGAAACCATTTAACAGCCACTCTCATACCTGCCCCCAGAGCATGTCCAGACAAGATCCACCTTCACACATTCATCCACCTTTACACTGGCTATTTCAGTTAAGCTTTTGTGTTTGTTCTGGTAACTGCTTTAATTGGCATCTCTTCAGTCCCCTGAAGCTAGTATGCAGTGCCACTACTTTTTTTAATAAAAATATAGTATTAATATGTAAGTCTGTCCTGTATTAAGGTTGGTGACACAAAGGATGTAGGAACCATTGTGCCTGTTTTTCTCCTCTTTTCCTGTCTTTCTTCTCTCTTTTTAGTCCTCTCTGAACTGACCTTCATAACTGAAACTTCCAGCTGCTCTGTGTGAAGCCTCCTTTGAAGATGACCCCTGTCTCTGGGTCTGTAGCCAGAAGGTGACCCTTGCAGCTGTTTCTGGGGAAACCAAGAACTTCACCTCCACGACAAGTACGATGGAGAAGTAACTGAATAGCAGAGACCACTGAGCAATGTGCTTTCTGTCTCTGCCAATAAACAATAATAAAATGCACTCTTGTCCAAGAGACATCACCACTAGCCACTTTTACAACTACTTAAGCAAGCCTGTTCTTTTCTGTGGAGGGGAAAGGAGCAGCAGGCACTTGACTGTGCAGAGCAGCGAGCGCAGGACACCCGGGTGTGTAGCAGTGTGCAGTGATGTCAGCTCCTCCCCGGCATCTGCATCGTCCCTGATGGGCTGCAGTGGGTCTGTTCTGCCTGCACGGAGGAGGCAAACGCCCTCACACTCTGCCATGACCTCAGCACTTGAGCAGTCCTCCCTCCCTTAAGGAGCACAGTGCTTTCTAACCATTGTAATTAATTATTTTTTATACTTTAAATTGCAAGCCGGTTATACAATAATGCATAACTTCATAGTGCCTGACCAGTTTAAGAACACAGTATTAATTAAAAATTACATGGGAGAAAATTATTTACACAATACCAAAGAAGTTCCTTTAAAAAAGAAAAAGTAATATGTAATAGTTCTCCCTCTTTTTTGCCAGGATTTTTTATTACAAAAGTCTATGAAAGGATCCTGCTCTGTTCTTTGCTGCACTAGAGCTTTCTGCATCTAGATATTCCTCCCCATGGAAGCTGGCATCCCACATCACACCAGCACACTGGAGCAGGAGCCCCTTGGTGTGCTTTTGCCACAAAACAAGTTCCTGTTTCCAACCCAAGCCATGTCCCAGGAGGGTCTGGGGAACTGCACTGCATTTCAAACCACAGGGACCTGCTCAGGGCCATCAGGGTGAGGAGAAGACAGCAGGAACCTTAAGTTACACCAATTACCATAAGGCTGATCTTAAGAGAACACAAAGGCTCTTAGATTCTACTAACAGTTAACACTTCAGGCAGAAAAACTTTTTCTTTCTTTGCATAAAGGCAGACAGCATAGGAGTTATTGTATCAAACAGAATGGAGATCAAAGTGATTTCTACTGTGCATCATCAACTTACATATATGGAATTTGCCTCTCCACCTCTCCCCGCTGCTGTAGTGTGATGTATTATTTAACACTGCATTTAATTCTCTCATAAGAGACCTACCAAGTTTAGTTCAGGTCCAGTGTTCTGCTGTTGAAAGGGGACTCTGTGGTGGGACCTATCCTGAACACGCCTCCTCCCTGCTGCTGTCTGTCCCCTATACTTCTCTTGTCTCTGTGTCTCAGCTACCACACACCTTCCTTTTGCCAGAAAAAGGAAGAGTTTTGGTTTTGTTTAAACACCAGGACAAGTAAGGAAAAATGTTATAGCTGCATGGCAATTTCTTTTTAAACCAAGAAAACATGAAACAGTGTCTAAATTATATTCCACAGCTGCAACTGAAGCAGATTCACAAAGGTGAAGTCCAGTCCTTTCTGGTTTTACTCCCTGGGGGTGGGAAGGGAACAGGCAGTGTGATATGAAAGAGGAAGAAGTCTTCTCTCCTCTTAGCAGTTTTCAAGTTCTGTTATATTCACTTCTCTTCAAACAATACCTTATCGCTTTTCATGCACAGAAATAAAATACCTCGTTAAAGACAGGACACATAGAATGGTTCCCTCTGCTATGTGAAAACGCTAGAGAAACCTGCAAAGAGGCTATGTAAGCAATAAGCAAATAATAATAGGGTAAATAACAACAAGTAGGGTAAATATTAACAGGTAACAGGACTCCATGCAGAAGTGAACCGGTACATTATACTAGATCAGTTTCTAACAACCCAATGGAACAAGAACAATGCATAGGCATTTTAAGATAAATATAGTATCTTCCTAAAAATGTCACATCCTCTCAAACTTCACCACCCAGTCCTAATGGATCAAAACAATATACTGCAGTTACTAGCATCCTGGTTAAGAACTGACTGCTTTCTGCAAAAAAACAGGCTTAGAGTAAAGGCTTGTTAATTAATTAAGAAATTATTTCAATAGCATTGAACTGCTTAGTTGCCCCTAAGCCCAAATGGGCTATTTTGATACATGTATTTGAGGGTTGACTGACTTGTCATAGGAGCAATTAATTAATAATTAATTATAGGAGCCTTATCTTTCAAGCATAGTAATGCTTTTTCTCTTGAGGTACAGGTGGTTCCCAGGAACACATGGTAGCAGCAAGCAAAGAAATCCATAGATCTGATATTTAATGAGGCAAATGCATTAATTGTCACAGTCCCAACATTTATGCTTTTCAAGAAGCCACATCTGCTTTCAGAAATGCCACCTGGGGGAAAAGAATACATTTATTTTCAGTATTATGTGAGTGAGAATGTCAGTGTCCCAGTTTAGAATTCAAAAAAATCTTTGTGATCTGGTGCTTTGTTGACCAGAAGCATCTCTTGAGCATTGCTAAGGCAGAGATTTGTCTCCAAGAGGAAAGGCTGAACAGGGCAGCTCAGGTGTGAAGTAGCACATAATACTCACACTTGCAGAAAATGTTTATTCAGTACACTAGCTACTTTTTTTATTTTTAAGCTAATTTGAACAAAACAGCAACCAGTTACCACACCAGGCAGCAGAGCTGTAGGGCTGGATCTTCTTCTTGGAGGTGACCAACTCCCAGTACATAATTTAAAAATTTTATGAAGTTTCTCCATGGTTCCCTCACCTCCCACTTTCACATAAAAATACAGTAGCTGGAAGTCCCTAAGTGTAGCACAGCTCTTTGGCACTTTCTGGTTTAGGTAAAAATGCATTTTCTTTAGCTATTTTCCCATTGTGAAACTTTCTATTTTGAGCCATGAACTATATTCTAAAGGTATTTTAATTGAATGGGAAAACAAATGCCATTTTTATCATTTGGTAAACTTAGGAAACATCATGGAGATAAAACAAATCTATGGGAATTATCTATCCTACTACTCTCAAAAACAGCTGTCTGCACTGGAAAACTAGAAGCAGAGGCTTCCAGAGATCACAGAATAATTAATTCTCAGCTCTATTCTATCCATCAACAGCAGACTTTTTTCTTTCAACTCTAAGAAGATTATAAATGCTGAGTTACTTTGAGCTATCTGAGCAGTGATTTGGATTTCAAATGAAAACTATCACAGCTGAAAGCTTAAAGCTCCGTTTGCTTGGCAACGCCCCTCTCTATTTTCAGATTACATTGTCCAAAGCGTTCACAGTCCAGAGCAAATTACTGACTCAGAGAGGTGCAAATCCCCCGAGCTCTCTGGAAAGGCGATTTCACATACCTTGAAATAAATGCCATTCCTTTAGATTTATTCCATGCTAAACAAGAAAATTCATTTGGCCTAAGAAAAAAACCCACAAGGTAGGAAGCAAGATACGCCGTCACCAGCAGCACCAACAGAAACGTGTGGGGAGGATAATGCTTCAAAGCTGCTCAGCTGCCCAAGGCTCTGCTATTCCATGCGAATAACTAGTGTTTTCCCTTTACTCTAGGTGCTGTCATTTATCATCTTTATCTGCTATATTGCATCTCTAGCTGCCTCTTTCATGATGGCACCACTCCTAGAGTTTCTGCTGGCACTGCTGCTTTTTTTTGCCTATGCCTCCAAACTTAATGAGAAGTTTAAAGGACTCTACTGGCCTTTGATGGTAAGTGAAATGTGCAATACAAAACCACACATTTAATTGTACAGTATAACATGAATAAAAGGGACTATATGGGAGTTTAGGCTGACTGTTAACAACTTCTCCTTATTAGAAACTTGTCTATATTGCCTCTCATTCAAAAGGTCCCAAAGCACTCTTTATGCTATGCTACATACTACAGCTTTCTTAGTGCTGACTCAAAGCAAAACCTTAAAGCACAGTATTCATGTCTAATTCCAGGCAAAAGGCTTTGGGCTGGATCTTCAGAAGCAGGCAACATCTGCCTAACCAAGTCTGACCATTGCTGGGGCCTCCTTATTAAGTATGGCCATCCTTACAAATGGCGAAACTATACTAATGCTGTACTTTACTAAAACGTGTTAAAGTTCTCAGCTGAGTGCTGTTGAGATGCAGAGCCATACTTACATGCACCCAAACTGACAACTACTTTTGTTAAGGGGGGGGAAGCCCTACAACTCTTGCTGGCAAATGCTCGTTCACACGAAGGAAACCACTGGCTTATTCATCGGGGCGTTCTCCGGTTCGCAGTGGCAGGAGATGATGGCACAGTGGCCACTGGATGTCTCTGTTGCTTCAAACATCCATTGGAAAGGGAGCGCTTGGCTGGCAGTACACAAAAACAATAAATCAAATCGATCTGGATTCTCTTTTGGTACAGTCTAGCAATAGTTTGTCATAGGTCCCTTTCAACCCAAACCATTCTATGATTCTATAATAGCGAGATTTGAATTAGAGTTCTCAACGTATAAAAAACACATTAGCAAGGCCATTGGTGGTGGATAAAGCAGTAGCAGTGGCTTTGACTACCACAGCATGCATGGCTTTCAGATGGTAATCTCAGTTCCATCATTTTCCTGTTTTCTATGTGCATCTGATTCCAGAACTAAGACAAAAAAAGCACTTGTATGTTTATTATGTCCATTACCATAATTTACTCTAACTGCAGAATGCAGATAACTGGCCTTGTCCTGACTTCAGAAGAGTCAACTTTCTTGTAGGATTTGTGTTTTGAGACAGTATCTTATTCACCCATCTGTTCTGAAAAGGCAGAAGACCTAATTGTGAACAGAGGTCAAGATACCATTATTTCAGTTCACATGATTTACACATGTCCTGTGAATCACAGCTCTTTATTTAATTCACAATTCAGAGACACTGTTGCTCCAGCACATCACTGCTTGTATGATAGTACATATGGCCCCTGCCCTGCAGAGCTACAGCCTCAGCCACAGAAGCACAGATTCTGATGATAGTAATGGGTTGGAGTTACAGGTGTACATACCAAGTATAAATCATGGTTTTCAACACCAGAAGTGTTTAGTTCCTAAATGAGGAGTTCCTACAGACTTCTCTACAGAAACAAGCACACGCCTGTTCCCCATGTGAACTGGTGTGCTTCCCCAGAGCCTTTGGTACTGCAGGAGTTCTGCTTAAAGGGAGACTTTTTAAGGCAATTCAAATGATTCTTCCACTAGAGCCCTGGCTGCACTCCAAGTTAAAGGTCACAGGAAGATAGCTCTTCTCACCCTGCAGGAAGGTCTGCCTGACATACAGACAGGTGTTAAAAGTAGGATTTATACTAACATCTGTAAGAGCAGAAGCTTATGCCAGGATTCTGGTCATCTTGTGTTTAAAAATATTTCCCAGATGAACAATCCATTTGCTATGAAATACCAGGCTGTAGTCACACTCCAGCATCAAGCGAGTCCACTGACGCAACACCAGAAGTTTTTAATGGTCCTTTCTGAAATAATTTTTAGAGGAGTTGGTATGTGGGAATTACACTGAGAATGCAACATTGCTTATTTTACAGGATTTCCTGCGGTGTGTCACTGCTGCCATTATTTACTTCGCCATTTCAATTGCTGCTGTCTCAAAATACACTGACGGAGCATCTAAAGCAGCAGGAGTAAGTAGATGTGAGCTTTACACTTAGGGGTTTTGGTGAACTGCCTATGGATGTACTTTAGAAACAATTCTATTTTGACCCCATTGCAAATAGTGGAAGTTTCTTCAGTTAACTACCTGAGAATGAGATTTGCCTAAAGCAAGGAAGAAATGGTCAGTTATTTAGAAAAATAGGTTTTGAATCAGTTAATATTTTTTCATACTAACAGTGCTGCTCAGTGTTAACTGTACTGCTTAGGGCAGGCACTTATTCTGCTTTTTAATTTCACTGGCTGTACAGGGAAGATAAACTTCTCCATTCCTGCAAAGAACATAAAGATCCTTGAATGGAAGGAATAATAATAATAAAAAAGAAATCAAACCTGTGACTACCAAGGACAGTCTAAATTAAGTAGTTTCAACATCCTGCCTCTACTGCTTAATTTTACTTGGATGAGTTGAAACAAGAGCAGTGTCATTTTACCCTCCAGTATATGGACTGCCCAGGAGAGCACCTTCATCGTCAGCATTTTGTGTTCAGAAATAAGATACAGCCTCTCCATCTGCAACTTGACTCTAAGCATCAATAATGTATGCAACATAAATAAAATTTGCATAATAATTTTAAAAGATAGGGAAGAACAAAACCCAGTAGTGTTAGCCAGCAACCCTTACCAAACCATCCCAAGGCATACATGATCTTGTTTTTAATCTCTGTCACTGGGTTTAGCCATGGAGCAATGCAACACAGCATTTACCCTCGCTTCTCAGACTGCAAACCAGCCTAGTCTTGCCACACTGCTGCTTCTCTGACACTAAATAGGCAACTCCAGAATCATTTTCTCACAATCTAGTTCACTCTGCAATAGACATGTCTCCTTGCAAACCAATAAAAAAAATATTTCCAGAGAAATCGGGGTGATTTCTTGGTAGCAAAGAGATGCCTGGGCTGGTGGAGGGGCAGGTTACATTCTCCTGTAGCTCCCAGCATGGGGCAATGGTAACACTCAGAACATGTAGCCTGGGGAAGGGCTAAGGATGCAGCTGATAGACCAGCTGCAGGGATCACTACTCAGGCTCCCAGATGAGCTGCGATTCAGTTGATTCCAGTGAGTCACGAGACATTTCTCTTCCCTATCTTTTTAGAAAGGCACAGCCCAAAACATCAAGCCCAAGTTTTCTGTAAGAATTTTTCTTGTATCGATTAGGCTTATTTTGGTTTGTCATTGATGAACTTGAACTCTTGTTAAATAGTATTATGTTACCATTTTAGGTGTTCGGATTTATAGCCACGATAGTGTATGCCATTGATTTCTACATAACCTTCAACGACCTGGTTACTTTTCTCAAGCAAGGCAGTTCTGATTCCCCTGAAGGGCGCAAGTCAGAAGGTAGGTAAAATTCCCTGCTTTGATTATACAAGCACCTAACGTGAGATTTTCTTCTCCATTTCACCCTTCACGGGAGGCAACAGGACTCAGTAATAACAATTACTATTCCTGGCTACCTTTGTTTTGTATGGCACAACTATGCTGAATTATGAAGCTGCTTAGTCTTAAAATGCAGCTGGAATGTCAGTGATTCATGAAGATAACTAGCAAGCCAGGAATGTGAAGTTTCTCAGAGTTTTGCACCATCTAACTCTGACAGGCCCCAAATCCAATTATAGAAGTTACTGTGCAGCACAGACTATTTTCCTCCCATCAAGATGTCTTACTTTAAAAATAAACAAACATCTATTTTTTTAATATAACTTAATAATTAACATCCACTAGTCCACAGTCTTTTATGTCCAATAGTGTTTTTTTCTTTATCATGATTACCTCTTATTCAGGGTCAAGCTTTGATCATCTGTGGGCAAATGGTCTTGAAATCCAAGGGCCACACAGCATAAAATTAACAAGATTGTTATCAAATTTCTTTCTAATATAGGAGGTACAGTCTACCTCAAGTCAGACAGATCCAATTAGGCAAAGATAAAAAGAGGGACTCTCTGTTGGGAGTTCAATCCATTTCAAGTCAACTCAGGACACAGGTAGCTATTTTGCAGTACCCAGAAGCCCAAGTCAGGCATCATGCCCCTGTGGTACTACTCATTGCACCCATGCAGATGAAAACAACTGTTCCACACTTAAAAACAAACAAACAAAACCCCAAAAAACCCCACACAAAACCAAAACCCTCAAGAACAAACACCCAAGACACATGTACAAAATCCTAGAAAGTGTATAATAATGCTAACAGTCTTTTCTAGGTATTTTAGTAGACCATTAAGTGTTTTGCAAGCTTTAGGTCAAAAAAAGAGACAAAGCAAAGAAGAATTAAAGGAACAGATCGTAGGAAACAGACTGACTAAAAACTGTTTATTCCCACAAACTGAACCGACCTCAAGAAAGTACAAAATTAGGCTAAAGATTAGATCTCATTTCCCTGAAGATGGAGAAATATATAAACTTACAAATATGCAGTCATGCAGCTCTGTGTTGATGATTTGACTGTGCAAGGACTCTGTGCTGCAGCACTGCTCCTCCAGCACCAAACTCATGTTTATGCTGGGGTCTCAGCTGCTGAGGCCAGAAATCCCTTGCTTCCTTGCAAGCTGACTCTCAGGGTTGGGCAGGATGTACCTCTGTAGACGTATCAGCATTTCTTAATGTCTTAAAGCTTCTGGTTTTCAGACACGTTTAACTGGCAGTGCATAACTGTGACCCACAGCCAACAGCAATATTCTAGTACAGGAAGCATGTCTTCAGCAGACTTCCTCTTGGTGGCCACGCTAATAATATCTCTGCAACTACTTTCATTTGAACCGTTACCTATGTTGTAGTGGTCTAAGTGCCCCTCAGCAGCATTTCTCAAATCCTTTGAAACACCATTTAAAGCTCTGTCGTGTTAGAACTGTCATTTTACAAGCCTTTTCCTAAATATGCCACGTCCTTTGAAGCAGACACCTGCTGAAGAGCAGCACCTCTCTACCAGCAAGAGCTAAAGCTGTTATGGAGATGTCCAGTTTTCATTTTCGCTGTTGTTCCCTGTTTTAAATTCCAGATGAGAACTCGGATTCCGACTCGGACTGAAGAACCAAACACCAATCAAGTGTGAAGGGAAGATGATCAAGCACTTTCCTCCTTGCTGAATGCACTGCCAATTGAAATACCCCCTTATTTCAGCCTCAGTGTCCTCTTTCCACCTCACTGTTTATGAAATCACCAAAGCACAGACATGGAAGTGATGTGGAAGAGGAGACACCTTTAGACACTCCTTCAGAACTACAGATTTTACAGTAGTGCAACCTGCCACAGACATCTGCATCCAAACAACACATCTCAGTTCTCAGTTGCCCCTCCTTATTCAGCACTAGAGTGTACTGAGTAAATGGGAATGCAGTATTTTACATGTATAAGCAGGGCTTTTAATATGCTTTCTTAATTCCAAATCTTTAACACTTATAGCTTTTATACTTCTTGCTGTGCCAAAGAAGAGAGGATCAGAAGGCCTCTACTTACTTGTATTTTTATTGATTAACTAACAGTATTTCTTTATCTGAAGTCTGAATATTCCACTATCTCAAGCACTGAAGGCATAGATTATAGTTAACATGTTGGTTTCAATACATTTATATCTACTCCCTATCTGTGACAAGAAGTAGTAACAACTGGAAATCTGCGGCAAGAACAAACCTCAAAGGGTAATTAATTGTGTTGCAGGGCAGCTGGCTCATCAAACATTCAATATAATTTTTTTAACCTGCTTGGACGGAGTCACATCCCACCTTCTGCAATTTCACCACAGATATGTGGTAGAACAGATGCTACACAGTTACCAGCCCCTTCCTAGTATTTGTGTGGAAGCCCTTGTACGTGATTGCAGATGCAGGTAAGGAAGGCTGCCCAATACCATCCAGCATTATCTGCCTATCAGAGCCTGCAAATACTTGTGTGCAAGATGTCACTGTCTGATCTCATGCTGTGTTGTGAACACTGGTCCTCCCATGAGAACCAGCACTGGATTTAATCTGCTGAGTTCGCAAAACAGACGACTGTTTCTGTAAAACTCAGGATACCTGGGCCCCAGGAGGGCAATCCATCCTTCTCACTGTGAAAAGGCAAAAAACCCAACCTCCAAACTAAAGAATGGCTGCAACGAAATTGATTTTCCTAGATCCCTTTTTCTGGGGTGTGTGTGTTGTTTCGGTTGGGGTTTTTTCTCCCCCATAAGGACATGATTCATCTCATGGTCTAGTATTCTAGGGGAAAAGCCTTCTGAATTTACAAGAAGGGGTTTTCATGGGTAGCACAACCTACCTTGAAATATTTGTGTCCACCTGTAATCACATACTGCTTGGAAAAGGCATGGCATGCTCCTTTTATATGCCATCAGACAGGTCCATTTCAAAGAAACCTGTACACATTTTTTAAAAGTTCATACAGTATGAGAACAGGTGGCCTTAGCAAAAAGTAATTAAAATGGGAGCAGATGGTACTAACAGAGTAAATTAAAAACAGGAATAAAACAATAAAGGCAGATTTCCTTTGGAACAAAATTACTGCTTGGGTTCCAATTCCCTGCTAAGCAGCTGGCTGCTGACAGGCAGAATCACAGCACCTAACAGCAAGCAGGTGCTTGGGAAGGTGCTGGCCAGATCCAGAGTTGTCCAGCAGGCAGGTCCTACATCTCCTGTTTCCAGACCACTGGATAAAAGCAAAACACATGGTTGCTTCCAAATGTGACAAATACTCTTTGCTTTTATGAGAAAGAGCTCTTTGGACCTTCTCTGGTATGAAATTCCAGATTTCTTTCTTTTCTATTGTCATATTTTACTGGCATGCGCTGTGACATCGGGGGACCTGGGCTCATTTTTATATCCAATTGTTTTGTATTTCTTTTTTTAATTAAAAATCTACTACATGTCACAGCTGGAAACTAGTACATGGTTCATATTTAGATACCATGCTGGATTAAACCTTTTTTAATAGAAGTGTTGAGTGTCTTTACTTATTTTAAGACCTGGTTTTACTACCTTGCCCTTGACCAGTGAGAGCAACCGTGTTTCAAGAAACTCCATCAGAAGGATGCTGGGTGCTGGGGAGGCGACAGTAGCACAGAGCCAGCACTTGAGACCCATCACTTACACTTGTATGACTTGCAAGGAGAAACTTCATCTTCAGCACATAAGCATTAAAGAATTTAACCAAGGATTAGTTTTAGCATATTTAGTAGGCATCAGAGATGCCGTGCTCTTACTTGGCAACTAGCAACATCGTGAATAACAATGCCCTTTAGGTTTAGCCTTCACAGACCTATTATAACCTGAAATCTGCTAAGGTTTTCTAGTAATTTTTTCACATTTAAATACTCCTAAATGCAACAGAAGAGAGAAACAAAATTGCTCATTAGTTGCTTCAAGACTACTTTAGCAGGCATGCAATGAATTGCCCGTCCAGATAATTTAATTATTAGCATTCAAGTATTTGATGATTTCATTTATTTCTAGGCAGTTTGCTCCCAGGGTCAAGCACTTATTTAAGATTCCAGCCTTTTATTTAAAAGTATCTGTTCCCATGACTGAAATAAAAGACACTTCTGTGTTTTATGCATATAATTTCCGAAAAGAGAGTTCAATTAAAAATAATTACTTTGAAGCCAATTCTAACTGGGGGTGGAGGTGTGACTCAGTGTTTTGTTTATCTCCTGCCAGCAATATTGCACTAAGCTCAGAGTCTGGTGTAGGACAGAGGAAAGATCTGCTTATTTTGGGGGGTTTTTTGTTCGTTTGCTTGTTTTTCCTTAACTGAAGAGATCAAAATAGTAGGAGCACTGGTTTCTCTGCAATTCAACACAAGCACAAGGTTATACCTGCAGCATGGAGGCCTTGCTGAAGTTCTTATTTTGGTATACCAGCAGGGTTGTAATCAAACATCTCTCTCCAATCACAATACATTCTTGTTCCAAACAGGAGCTGTTTCCAAAACCCAGAGGCCAATATGTGCCTTCATTACAACTGGAGCACAACTATTCCCATTTTGAATTCCCATGCCTGTTGAAGAGCACCCTGCAGCAGACAAACCTTGGGAGTGACGAGAGCTTCCAATACCAAGTATGGAACAACTCTATGTAGAAACAATGCAAGAAGTCTTAGGATACCAACAGTGAATCAAAACCACAAACAGGAAGGGAAGACAATCAGCTGACAGCACGGATGAATGACTCCATACAGTTCCCACACTACTTGAAGGTCTCTCTCCCTCCTAACAAAAAGCTTTTATACTTATGTGTGGAAGATTTGTTCAGTCTTGTATGGTGATTTTAGACAGGTGATGTTAAGGAATTCAAAAGACTTTTCCAAGCAGCCTTTTTAGATTCTCAGGGAAATAAAAAGCTCAACTGTCCTTTTAACACTTTGTCCGTTACTCCACTTAATGGTGCTTTTCACCTGATACTGTTCTAAGGTCTGTTAAGTCTTGAATTTCCAACTGCCAAAGTAATTTCCAAGATACTAAGTGAAAAGTGGTGCATCTCAGCCTGTGTGGTATTTGAGAAGAATGCTTCCAGACAATTTAATGCTCTGCACAGCAAGCAGATGTTTTTCATTCATTATGCTTCTGGTAAATGTTCATTTTGCAAATTTCTAAGCCTGAATTTTATAGCTGCATCTTCCCCTGCTAGGAGACCAGCAGCCTGTATCATTAAGTGAGCATGTACTTGTAACCAAACACTAACAGTGCATGTTTCTGACACCTGTACTTCTGAAATGCATAAATAAATGAGAAAATACATAATGCTACTAAGCTGACCTAAACTTCATAGCAGGAAGCTTGTAACCAACCTCATACAAGATTAAAAATAATAAAATTAAATGGCTTCATTCCAAAGACCAGGATACAAACTGCCACCAAAGAGCAAATGCAAGATATGTATCACCTTACATTTTTACATATGCATGAAGACACTCCACTGAGCCATCCCTTAATCCTTTTCTGAGCACGGAGAGAGGAGGAGAGAGAAAATACATCAACAAACCAGAAAAAACTTAGATAAGCACCGAGAATATGAATCTTGTTACAAGGTACTTGAGATACCTTTTTGCATGGAGTATTGGTTTAAAAGTCAGGATGAAAACACTGACTTCCTTCTAAGTAAACAGGACTGCATCAGAAAAATCCTCATTGCAACACAGATTCCTCCTTTACTAGAAGAATTCTCAGTACTCTGAATCTTTTGTAAAACAACTACGCCAGAATGTAAAACAACACTACCCAGAAAACATAAGTATAGTAAAAAAAAATTAAAATCAAACTTTTAAACTATTTCCTTGAAACAGAAAATAGTGATTCCAATGTTAATTTTGGCCAAATAATACCTGTGCTTTTATTTCATGTATTTGTGATGCTGTCTATCACATTTGGTTAGCCTGATCCATTAAATAAGAAATCGATTCTTGTCTTCCCAGGAGACTGAAGGAAGATTCAGTATTTAGAAGTTAGACAGAATAAACTACTTTAAAAAAAAAATAAAATCCAGCAGCTGACAAAGTTTCTCTAGACCAAGGATGACAACATCAGCAGGAATGTGGCATTAAATCCACCACTTTAATTCTTTGTTTTCTTAAAAAGCATCCATTTCCTTAAGGCCTGATCTCTAAGCGGGTCCAATAGATGCAACACAACAGAGTAAAATTTACTGCTGCTGACAACCCCGCATAGGCCAAACGAACTGACCCAGCTTCTAGCAGAAGAGTTGTGCAAGCACGAAACCCCCCTTAGTGAATCCTTCTGTAGAAGATAATCATACCACCACGTTTGTCCACCTCTCCACATGCACATTATCCCTAAGCAGGGATATTCCCATACTCCCAAATCTTTCCACAACACTCACTCAACCATCCATGTGTTTCCTCAGTTCTTACCCTGAACTCAGTGCTTTCACCTCGCACCCAAAGCACCTTGATACCAAAAATACCAATTGCCTCAAGGTAGGACTTGCAACCTACAGCCCATGAGCTGGCAGAGCATTACCCACTCACTCTGGCATTTCAGCTCCAAAATGCCTTCTCAGGCCAGAACGTGATGCTGCAAACCACAAAATACAGCATTTTGGCCCATAACAGCATAGCAGATGGAAAACCTCCACAAAAGCAATACCACCACCACCACTTCAGCAATAAAGCAGTTCCACGTACTTTCTGCTACACATAACCTCTCATCAAGGACCGCTTATACGTGGTTTTTCATTCTCTCTTGCATCTGTGAAGTTGGTCCTGCTAGAGACAGTCACAAAAACACTCAGACAGGGTTGGTTTGTTGAATGTTTAACCCCTATACCATTGCCTTGCATAGGAAGTGGACTTAGGAACTGCACTTACTGGATTACCAACTAATCAACACCACCACTTGGTACACTGAGTTCGTATGCTGCTTTTACAGAAGACAACAATGTTTTGGTACTTTAATATGTCCATTTATTAAACAGGAAGTCCTTCACAAATGATTCCATACTATATTGATCAAGATAAGTGTTAGAAAACTACCATTTTCCCTACATACAAAAATACAGACTTTACCACTATGAAGACATGATCAGAAGAGTACCATGAAAATCCAGAGCTCAGATCTTCAAATATTGGAAAGAAAAAAGAGACAGAAAGACAACTAAATAAAAAAAATTTACAAAAAGTGTTGTGCCCATATACAAAAGATTGGAGAAGGAAAATGACATTTAAAACCGATAAATACACCATTTAAATTATGCCATAACAGCATGGATTTTGAAAACAAGACTGCTTTCTGTATTGCAAGAAATTACAATTCTTCAGCTTGTGTCTTTTTGTTTAGCATAAAAACAACATAAAAGAAACACACAACATATAGAAAAATCATTATTGGTGTAAAAACAGGTTGGAGGTTACGTTTTCTTGTAGAGTTAACTTGCCATTGAAACATGTCAATCATTAACAGCACAACTTTCACACAGAGTTGGAAGATGCTACACTTACACGTGTGAGTTTCAGCTGTCGATACTGAGGAGACAGTGATCACAGCTGGTAGGGACCACTACACAAAGCATCTATTTTATCAGCTGACCTCGTGTGCAGTTTGAGAACTTCCAAGAACCCTTACCAAAATAACGTGAAATTGCCTCAAGGCTGCAAATTGTCTCTATATGAACATCTGCTATCTTGTAATATTCTTCAAATCCTCCATCAGGATTTGGTGATAAATGGGTACCTGACCTGCAGTCCTCTAAGTCAACGGGGATTTTTGCCTGAGTAAGGACAACAGAGTCAGGTTCTGCACTCACACATAGAGTATGCTTGTAAGATTTTCCTTGGCAAAACATTATGTTTTCTTACTTCAAAAGCAAAACATCAAGGGTATTATACAGCAGACTTGTGTTCATATGATAAAAGGAAAATTGTATCCCCTTTGCTCAGCCCGAGATGGAATTCTAACCCACTATTTTAACGAATACTTCTGAGCTGTTCACAATTACAATCTGTCAAGTATAGGACCTACACCCCTGGGGGGTGTAGTCTCTCAGTCAGGCCTGGATGTTCCTTCCTCAGACACCACAAATCATAAATTATGAGCTAGAATCAGAATGTTTAGATTATGCCCACTATGTTTTTCTAGAGGACCCAGATTCAGCACCGAGGATACAGATACGCAATACTGAGATCTCTTTACACAAGTCTAAAGGGAAGAAATCTGCAGTACCTTCTAGCTCACATCAGCAAACTGCTTTATCTCCATCTTTCAGGTAGCAGCTGAAGGCAGAGCAGAGCAAAAGTGATACAATCTTCTGATGCGCCTTGACATCAGATTTACTGTTTAGTGCACAACGGGAAAGGAATGACTGCAGTAGCCATAAAACTGATATTAGTGGAAACAAAGCACAATGAAGCCACAGATGCATTAGTGACTCACATTACAAAAATAGTGTTTACTGGTTTAATAAATTTACATCTCTATTTTTGTGAATGACAAGTGTTTGCACCACACATGGAAGGCACACTAGGTGAAGCAGTTTTTCGGTGCTTGTTCACAATTCTGTGAAAAGACATACAAAGTGTCAACTTTCAAATCAAAATTGAGAATTATACTGAGAAATAAATACATACTTTACTATTTTATTGTGGGTTCCTGAACCCTTACAAACTTCAACATATACAAATAGTTTCAAAATGACACTAACACAGAAGAGAGTAAGTCTAGACAGATATAAAGATTAGCTAAATCATTTGTTATATTATGTCATAAATGTTGTGTCTTAAGTATAGAAATCATTTAAAAATGCAATAAATTGGCCACAATATATAAATCAAAATATTTTCTTACTCCAGAACTGTGATGTATGAGTTAAAGCTGGATGAACTGTAGTGCTAAGATAAACTCTCCCTCCACAATATCCAACAAGTAGAAACCGGTAAACATTCAAGATTAAAGTACAAACAGTAGAAAAGTGAAGGTAGCAATTGTTGTAGTAAAAGGGTGCTGGCCAGAACCACTTTAACCTGTAGACATCATGATAAACATAACATTACTAAAAATATTTAAACAATGGACTTTTGGGATTAAAAGGTTACCAAAAGTGATAAATCAGCCTAGTTAAGAGAGGGTATTTTCTTTCAAACACATGAAGGTTTTAATTAAATATGTCTGTTGAGACATTTGTCCAAAGCAAAACAAATACAATACCCTGAAATTTCCCATATTCTAGACAATAGTCTGTGACAGTCAGAAGAGGCAGATGGTCATGTTTCATTCTGTTACTCACATCCAGATGTTATTAAAATAGCTGTAGGGTCCAGCCCCAATCGAAAAATAAGAAAAATCCCAAATACTCTGTTAATTTGATCTGGCTATTGCTTTTAGAAATGCTCCTATGTCCTCATTCTGAATTCACAAAGATAGTTTCCATATCCTTCCATGTATGCTAACTGGCTTTTAAAAATTTTACCCATGAAGTCCATGGTATACAGATAAAACCTTCATAGTAAACACAAAGCTCTATGTTATAAATATGTCAATCAAGGTAACTATGTATACTGTATATAAAATTAAATATCTTCTGTTTGCCAAGTATAATTTAAAAAGGAGTATCTGTGGCTAGTTATAAAAAAATATTTATTAACCCATAGAGATTAAAAGGCAATTTCACTAACTCATCCATCCAGCACATCTGAAAGATTTGCACTGGGATTCTGGATAGGTAACTTCATCTAATCACATTTTTATGATAAATAGACAACTTTCATTTCTGGGCATATATAAGAACACTTTTGAAAGCGGCATATCCCAAAGGAAAATTAGATTGTGATGTATACTCTAAATTAAAGGCTATCATAAATCACAGTGTAAGCAGATTTTTTTTTAAAGATTATTTTTAGAATACAAATGGTTAAATTATAGGCAGATTTAAAAAGGACAATGCAAAAATAAGACCAAAACAACAAAGGAACCTTTCAGGTTGGACGGCATTGCTCTGACACTGTCAAACAGAGCTATACAGGTGGCTAACAGGGAACGCTATCTACCAGACAAACTCTGAAGTGGCATTCAGACACTTCCCAAATGTTTGTATAAATTAATTTTTAACCAACTCCCCCCGTTAAAATAAAGAGAAGGATATGGCATAATTTCTACAAAGTCTTTTCAAACATTCTGCTGGGTTTTGTATCTCAGTTTCATTTTACAATTCTTATTTTTGTTGCCATTAAAATTCATACACACAACATCCCTACCTCCAAACAATCCATTATTTTATGTTCTAAACAACGAGAATCAAGTACCCAATTTTCAGAAATGCTACATGACGGCTTTACTCATTTCAGTGAGACTGAGCAGAAATTAGTCCAAAACTGTCCTTCCTTCTAGACACATAGAGCCCTTCTGATGCAAGCATCTATGTCCTGCAGGTCTCTCTGAACCAACTACCATACTCCAGCTGAACAGAAGTTGATAATCACATCGATTTTTCAACATACCTCGGCTTTTAAGATGCACCTTTAGCAATGGTGGTGTAGAATCTCTCCACCTGTATTACACAGCCAGCATGGCCCCAGAGTCACGAACAGAGAAACACTTCTACACAGACTTTTACTACTGATTCAAGGTGTCTCTCTCCCTCTTTCCCTATAAAGTGCAGAGGCAAACTTTCCTTCTGCAGTTGGGGACTATTAATGTTCACATATCATTTTGAAAGCACTGGATTATGAACGTCAAGTTTGGGTTTCTTTTTCCTTCTCACTCTTTAACACGTCTCAAATACACGACCAGCTTGCGCTTACATTTTTATTTATCCTAAATACCTGCTGAAGATGTTTGGCTCCAGAGCTTTCAGCGTAAAACCTGTTCCTTGTGCTCCTATTATCATGTACAAAGCTGTTCAGTATTTCATCTGAGTTGGAGAGAGGACATTATTTTCTACATTATTTGAATTGCTATTAAGTTTGGGGTTTTTTAATTATGCCCTAAAAACATTATTCTTACTTATTTTGGGTTTGGGATTTTTTACTAACAAAAGAGAACAAGTAGGAATGTTTAAAAAGTTGTCATGAGACAAGAAATTAACAGATACAGAACAAGGACAAAGGAAGGGGGGGGAAAAGGGCTGCATTAATAAAACAATATATTAGATATGCGTTTGCTGTGCCTGCACATCCCCCAAATAGCACAAAGGTGCTATGAATATCAAATTTATTTAAGGACTTTAAAGTTCATTGAAAACTAGTGGTTAATTCATTCATAACAGTCCACATATAGCTTGTAGCAGATCAATTCTCCTGCTGTGTTCCACAGCATGTTAAGAATCAGTCTGCTGTGTTAGGAAGGGGCAATCATCATATGGTACAAAATAATTCACGGGGGGGGGGGAGTAAAATAAAATTATCTTCATGAAAGTTGGAAGCTTTCCCCAGTTTTCCCCCCTTCTTTCTAGAATCAATGGAATACAAACAGATGAGACAATTGCAGATTGTATCACGAGATACAGTGAAACACATGACAAAGCCTATGAAGAAGCACTCCACATCACTGAATTTAAATTCACATGTAAGAGATGTTATAAGCAAAAGATGAGAAGCTGCTTCCAAGGCACAGCTCATTGCTGATGCCATGGTTCTGAATACAAAGCCCCTGATGAATAGCACAGACTGAAATACAGGCATCAAATCTCTAGAGTCAGTACCTTGTCTCTAAAAAAAGGCAGAGGCAGATGAAGCTCTAACCCTCTCAACCTCTAAGCACATGGGTCCTACCAGAAAGCTTACACAGTAACACATGCAGTATACCAGCTATCTTCCAAAGTCCTATGGGGAAGGATAAAATTTCCCCCAGCACATCCAGTCCCAACATCATAAACCATCATAAAAGGGAAGAGTACCATACTTAAGCAACAGGATGTTGGACACAGCATTCTTATCTTCCTTATACTGAAGCAGACACTATACAGATCAATGAAAAAGGGTTAATAAAAAATAAATATTAAAATATAAGATAGATGAGGTGTGAATATACAAAATGAAAGGAACAAGTGGAGAATAAGAAGGAATCAACTTTACTACGAAGCAATGAAACTGTCAAATCAGTTCTTATGGTTTTAGAATCTCCTATTGCAGACAAGCTTTCACATCATTAAAGGAACGTATTATAAACTTGAACTAAGGCTGACAAAACCGAGCATACATAGCATTAAGAGGAAAACATTCATACAATACTATAGAACAATTATTATGCTGTTGCTCCAATCATAGCTTATTGTTTAATCTTCTGATGTATGCATAGGTTGCAAAATTTACCAGCATTTCTACATGCAGAAATACATGGAGATTGCATATCTGAGGGCTTAGTTTGACAAAACAGAATCAACCAGAACCATTACAGTTTTGAGCACCCCATTCCTACAAAGTTCAACTGTTTAGCTTTAAATTTAGTTTTATTTACAGTGAGTTTTGAGTCCCTTTATGGAGCTAAACAGCAATTTTAAGGACTAAAAAAATTATCCGTATATACTCAGCAATTACAAGCAAGGCTAACTGGCTGGGAGAAGCAATTTAATGTCACTTCTCTAAATCAGTTTAAAAAAATTAAACTTTCTACCCTATTTTCTTCCTTCAGAGTTTTTTTAAGATGACTGCAATTTGGGTAACAGTCTTGAAATATTGCCATCTCTTCAATACACCATGTAAAATTAAGTCAAGGGGGAAGACAGAAGAACCAACCACGTATATATCATATGATCTTAATGTTTCAAATTCAGTTGTCTCTCAACTACCTTATTTTCCTTCTATATCATCCAAGTAGTAGACAATGTCTCTGTAGAGTAATAAATGCTTAACTTAGATTTTTAGAAAGTATATACTGTACAATACTAAAATAATCTTTGGTCCCCAAAATAAGGAAATTACAAATTTACATTTGTTTTTGTTTTAAAGTATATCAGACAGTATTTTTTAAATTAATCTTCTCTTTGAAATCTACCCTGAAAGCTGTGCTAAGCTCAAGTCATGATGGGAGTAATAAATAATGGCACACTGTTCTCAGCTCAAGAAAACTTAATCTTACCTGTAAAAGCACTCAAGATCATTCTAGTATACTAATCTACATGATGAAGCATTACACTGTATTAGAAGTATAACTGTATCACTCTGCATTTGTCATTCCAGCTAAAAGGTAAAAAAAGCTTTTCAAGATCTCACTCCAGAAAAAGTTCGGTGAGGTTATCCTCCTTCTAGGTAAGGAAAGGTGTAAGGGTTTGAAAGACAGCAAATTCATAAACCTATAGATGGATGAGATCTCCCATACCTCTGAAAAACACAGGATCAGCACAGGAGTACAGGAGAGAAGAGAGAGGTATTTTCTTACCTATGTACCATTTCAATCCTCGTCATTTACTTCAGTTAAGTAAAACTATTTCTAAACAAATCAATACAACCATATTATCTTCCAATTACCTAAACTCATTTTCCAGAGAAATATCAGGGAAAAAAATTTTCAGAAACACCCAATTAAAAGAAATATTTATATAAAAAACAAAAAACAAATCAGTTTTACCTACTACCAACAGTTTTAATTTTAGGAGAAACAGCCTACCTTCCAAAAAGGAAAATATTTATGTCATGCTTACACGTGGTACATGTAAGCACGTATCACAATATTGCAACCTTGGAAACACTTTATAAGCACATCATTATTTTTTTGCTAGTTTTTGCTTATCCTAGGCTTCTCAGAAAAGTTGAACCTTGGAGAAAAGGAAAAAAAAAAGAAACAAGCCACGACTGGAATGTAAATCTATTGGATGACAACTCCTTCTTTCTTTACTGTGCCACTCTACTCCCTTTTCTCCACCCTGCCTCTCAAGCATATTTATTTTCTCATTTTGGAACGATGAACAGAATGCATCCCAACGTTAGCAGAAAACCACAAACTCGTGCTTGACGCATTATGGTGCCCATTCACTAAACATGCTAACTTTGCACAAGTTCAGATCTCGCCAAGGCCATACATGAACTGAGCATGGCAATTTCAGGGTAACCCTGAGGTAACTACCTCAACACTACATCCATCAAACAAAAATGTGAAAAGGTTGTCCATTTCAGCTATATAAGCGCTCCAACTGCGGAACTGCAGTAGATCTTGCAGATGAGAATTGAGCTGCACTGACAAGGCTGCATGAGGATGGATACAGAGAGTCTGTTGGACACAATACATGGCTGAAGTTATTGCTATTTGCCCCTTCCATTTCATGTGTATTAAATTTACTTTTGGTGGATTTCTTTCCTATATTAAGCAACTGACGTAGTGCTGGTCTTACCGTAGACAAAGAAACCGTGGCAGAATGTGTATATTCAGAGCTTGCACTTGGGAGAGGGAAGGAAAGTACTGTGCAGTGAATCCAAAACAATAACGTACTTCAAAACATACATATATTATATAAGCTATATAATATATGTGTATATATATGTGGACATCTTAAACGGATCTTGCTTTTGAATGACGAACATTTACTGCCTTCATGACAACAGATTCTGACTCAATGCATCTCTGCACATATGCAGGGCTGGGCATTCTTTGCCACCATCTGATCTTCCTTTTCTTCCTTAAATAAACAAAACCCCCTTTATTTCATGAGGGAGTTAAACACTCCTTTTCCCTTTGCAGTCCCATTTGAATGTTGCTTTCATGCATCCAGACGCTGAATCTCAGGACGATGATCGACTTCTCTGGATTCTGTCCGAGCACGTATGTAATCACTGGCCTGCCGACTGTTCTGTTGTCTGCTGTTCATTCTCCACTTTTTAATAGCTAAATATGTGTTCACAGCATACACTGCCATTGCCAAGAAACCAAATATCTACAAGAAGTAGAAAGAATTGTCAAAGACAATTTTTGAAAGCAAGAACAATAGCAGTTTCACAACAAATTCCTCAGAAGCTTAGGTTTCTACTTTATTTGCACTGACAAATCATCATGGCCTGTAAAATCGATGTTTTTCTTCTTCAATGAACTAGAGAATCTGCAAAAGTGACTAAGATTAATGATCCAGAAAACAAAGTTCTCTGTCTACGAACACGACAATTAAATCCTGCAATTTAACTTCAATGGAAGAACCTCTTGTAAAGAAGAATGCAGATCTTCATCCAACAGTTCATTCCTCAGGGTGCACATAATAATGAACGAATGACAAGAGAACAGATGACCAGTCCAGACCATGAGCCTGGAGAAGGAGCTACTTTGCAGTTCTTACTCTATGCTTCTGCAGAACTGCTGTGTGATTTTCAACATCCAGGTTGGTGAAAGGGAAAAAAAGGTTGCCAACTCAAGCAAAAAATTAATTTGCTTAAGCTTACTGTTCCAGATTTAAAATCTTTAAGTAAAGTATTACTACTCAGTCCACAGAACAAAAATGATCTGTAGTGAGCAAGAAGAACTGAGCAAATTATGTGTAAGCAGCTCCAGTCTCCTGGGAGATTTTGGCTCTCTTTCTGTAGGCTTGCAATATAAAGCAGTAACATCTAAGCTATCCATTAAGAAAGAAGCAAGGCAAGTTCAACTGCTAAAGTGCTCTCTGCAAGACATTCTTCTGTTTGTTCTTAAACAACTCAAAGGATGTCAATACTTTTTAAATGAGAATTAGCTTATAGCCAACTGTAAAATTAGAAGTAAATTGCGATGGCAAAGGCAACAGGAGTATTCAATGAAAACAAGGAAAAAGTTATTCTTAGTTTTAATAGAAGATAAGTAATATATAAAGAAGTTCAAATTCTTACCACAGCAGCAATTTCTGCTCCAGTTTTATGGTTTAAAGCAGCAAGTACTACAGAGGCAATGAAAAAGAAGAAAGTGCTGAGTCCAGTGTTGACCAGATCCTAAAAAATAAATTCATTAGCATTACTAAACAATGATTCTTCGCTTGCTTGTATTACAGTTGATGAAACAGAAAAAGGTTAGCACAAGAACTACAGCAATACTTTCTCACTTTCTATGCAGTTTATCACTTGTACAGAAGAAGGCAAAGATTATTACACAGGAAATGTAGCATACGTGAGCATTAGTCTGTGAATCAAACAGCACACACACATAAAGCACCAGTGTGGACTCTGGACGCATTACCTCAGTTTCTACTGGGTTTATTAGAAAAGTACTGTCAGCATAAACAATGAGTAAAGCTGTTGTATCTCAGCTGAAAGTAACCTGAGTATCAGACTTGAGCACTCCAGGAACCCCTTGTTCTCTTGCACATCACAGCAGTGCTCCATGCACCACCCAGATGACAGTCACTGATTTTTCTACAAATTCTTTGAGGCCTTCGTTGTAGAAAAATGCATGTCTTGTGCTATTCCTATGAATAGCTGCTGCCCATATTGTGAGAATACACAAATTCTTACATATTAATTGCATAAAATTGATGTTTCAAGCAGACACTGTAGAACATATGCACAGCAAAACCCCAGGGGCATCTACATTCAGGGAAAATTCTTGCTTTGCTCCAAGCATAGAAAAATGACAGTCAATATGCAATTCAGTTATACACATGCCACATATGTCACTTAGTATTCAGATGGTTATGCTACCATGCCTTACATAAATCAGGGTCATTAACATATCACTGGAATATAAGAACTGTGAATTGCAGCTATTAGCACAAGAATAATTATGTCAATACAAGAATATCTGATCAGACTAGAGAAAAAAGAATTCAACATTTGGGACTTTAAAATAATATAAAAAACAAAGTGCTGGATGCATTAGGGACTAGCTGTTCAGGGTGTTACTTAGGGCATCTTTTACAATTTTTATAACATTTGATACGTATGTACACTGCACTATACATACACTAGAGAGGCATAAGAGATAACAGACTGTCACGATAACTGAATGGATAGGTGAAGTCAGGGAGCAAGGAGGGGTGTGGAGGAATCCGGGAATGGCAGTTCAGCACAAATATCCTGAAGGAACATGAAATCGGAGAGAGCTGAATACTATCACGGCTAAAAGGGGTGGAAAGAAAATCTATATACAAGTTTGCTGTGCAACTTACAGTTTTGAGTTAAAGGGGAAAAAAAAACAAAACAAAACACAAACCTGAAACACCCCACCACAACAAACACACTGAACATGCCAATTCCCACCCAAAAAATCCCACTGCCACTCCTTAATTAAAACTCAAGGACAAACTGGTTATATTTGACTCTCTTCTTTCACATGCAAGCCAGGCTCACCTCCTGTTCCTGCTCCTCCACTTACTACAAGTATCATTTTTAATTTTTTTTAGTTTTATTTTTCCCACAAGTGCATCTTGTGAAGTGCTGTAAGAAGTTAGGCTTAGAAAACTGAAGATATGAATCTAAATTTATCCCCTGGGTATGAATCCCATGACTACATGTTCCAACTACATATCACAAAGACTTTGAAAAGAGCATTGTCATCCAGCCACCCCCAAAACATCTGTTTTTCTAGCCATGACTGGAGAATGCTTTAGGAAGTAATTGTAAAAACTGAAAGCTTCTGGCACTCTGTTATTCACAGGGAAAACTATGTATTTTGAGGGTACTGACTCAGCGAGAGATGGTTATTAAAGTGAAGTGTACCTGGGGATAAACCGTGTGATGTATCACTGTGGCCTGATCCTCCTCTAAAATGGGGACTTTCCCAAGAAATCTGAGAGGCTTCCATTGCTCATCGCTATTTCCACCCACACATTCAGACTTCATGAGCCCATTAAGATCTAAGCTGTCCTACCAAATATTACTGAAACAAAAGCAAATTGTGGGTCTCCAAAACTCCTACCATCTTTTTACTTGCCAGTATATAATTAGAGAGATACTTTTTATCTCTGTTAAGCTTACCAAGATAGCTGTTATCTGGTACTTAACAGCATCAAACAAAATTGGAATTTTATTAAATAGTTACTGCAGTTTTAATTATGTAACTTCTTGCTTTGCAGAGGTAAAGTTAAGAAAGAGATATTAGAAGATAAACAGCATTTCACAATTTCTCCAAGTACCCTCCTCGCCAACTTTGAGTTTAGCAGCTGTAACTGTGCTTCTGAGGCTGCCAACAAGAGCTGTGGTTCTCATCTGCACAAACTTTTCCTCACTAGTGGGGAAGTCTCACTACATATGACAATACCAGACTCAACAGTGTTCAACATTTTTATCAAGTCTCTAGAATAAACACACGTATGTCACCAAGAATGCTGAAACTAAATACTGAGGCGAGGGCAGCTATGCTCTTGAATAATTAAAAAAAAATTAAAGAATTAGTTCAACCTGGGATTAAATTGTGTATTTTACTGCCAGAGTGTATTTGCCACCTACAGGAAGGACCTAGAAGAAATAACTCAGAAAAGCTTAGTAATTACAGTAGGTAAGCATCTCAAGATGTGATGCTATGACAAATAAAAGGGAGAAAAAGCACTCATACATTCCTTTGGACATATGGACACAACAGGTATAAGTTGGCAATCTTACCTTTGCAAGGGACACTGGAATGCTGCATCCCGTTCCGGTATCCACATTTTTAAAAGTATGTTGAAAAATTGGACAGGGTACACAGAAGAGCCACAGAAGTTATTTGAAAGGAGGAGAAAATTTCTCACAGTATGAATCAAAGGACCTAAACTGCTTTGAATATTAAAAAGATTGAGCTGTGCACATGAAGACTCCAGTGTTCAAATAATAATAAGAAAAACCTAGCTTATTTAAAAGTTTAACATAGAAAAGCATAACAAAATTAACAGTTGCAAAGACAAAAGTCATATTCAAAATGAAGTAAGTTTTAATTGTAAGGGAGCTGACCATCAGAACAAGCAACAGGTCATGTTTTTTCAGACACACATTTTGTAATTCCTTATTACCATACTAAAAGACTAAGCGGATGACACATAATGCTCTATGATTTATGGGGTCAGATGTGCTTATTAATTAATCCTGCTGATCTGACTTTTTAATCTGTCAGCTTGATCATCCTGCCAAAGGTGAATAACATAAGCAAAACAGCTAGACCTATCCACAACATGACAGACATTATCATCTATCTCCATCCATTGCGTTGAAGGCTTCTAGTAAGAAGTTTGAGATACTGCAGAATATGAAATACTGATGAAATTAGACCACTGGTGCCCTTGTCAAGATTATTCCAGGAAACCAAAGACATAAGTAGATTAGAAACTTTGTCATCATCACTGACATTTTATTTTATTGTACTCTTCACAAAAAGTATCAAATTTGTCCTTGCAAAGAATCCAACAATTCAAAGCTAAAGAATTGATTCCATCTTGAGGCTCCGGTTTATTCATTTCTGCAATTCCATTTTCCCTGTTTAGGTCAAAACCTTTTAATTCACATGCATACAACAAGGCTGGTTTCTTAAAAAGCTAAAACTAACACTATTTTTCATATCCACACATCAGATTGTTTGGAGCTCAAGGAGCAATGACACTTACCAATAACACTGTCTTACAGATATATAATAGTAACGTCACAGATGCAAACATCCGTGGAGGTTTTTAACCCAAAATTTGGTACTTACTACTTAGAGCAGAAAGATAAGAAAAGAAAAAAAAAAATCAATCGTTTCAGACAAAGTCAGAGCAGAAACAAAAGAGAATGAACTACAGGAAGAATTCAAGAAGTAAAGGACACACCCTAAAATAATGTAGCTTTTTTTCATGTAAGAGAAAATGAATAATCGTGACAATAAGAAGAATAAACTAACTGAAAAAAGATGAGCTATTTCAAATCTGGCCATGATGTAGCTGAAGTTCTTGCTATTATATTTATAGACAAAGTAAAAACCACATCACACAGATAGAAGAATTTCTGCTGAAATTACAGCAACCTCATGAGACAGTATGCTGTGCCATAAAATACTGTACAAGGCTGCCATCCATAACAGAGAATAAAACCTATGAGCTGAATCAAATCCACTCTAGACTGCTCCTGCTCCCTTTCTCCTTTCCAAACTGATTTAAAATGAAAGACTGACTTCTGGTCACTTGTTAGTTATTTGCAGGTCATTCTGTTCAGTCACCATGGTCCTATTAGTCCAAAGCAGAGTATCCAAGAACATGTATTTGCTTCTGCCGTCACCAGCTACCTGCCCCACTCAGAAGGAGCAGAAGGCAGAGGAGGCACTTTAACGTGTGGATGAGGATGGGTCTATGCCAAGACTGCATTTTATACTAAAGAAGGGCGAGGCTTTTGTTCTGCTGATTCTGCTGTAAAGGTGGGAAACTCTAGAAAAGTGGACAGCATCCTACAGTCTTGTTCTTAAGGCCCTGGGCAGGTATGGTTCCTGGAGTGAGCACAGAGAAGCTGAAATGGTGCTATGAATGAAAGGCCTGCTAACCGACCTGAGAGCTCCCATTAAGTAACTCCTGAAAGCTCCTGTTTAGTACTCCAGTTGATGGTACATTACCAGGAGTTACTTCTGATGCTCAGAGGCATCAGTAATATCCACATGACTGTATCTGGTGCTCTCCATAACTTCACGTATGCTAACTTTTAAGAGACCTTGAATCTAAATACATGCTCTGCCTTTTTATCCTGTATTTTGTGGTGGAGTAAGAGCCTGCACAAGTGACCAGGCACTATTTAAAAGGAAGATGCTGCCACATTGCAATTGTAATTTGTATAAACAAAAATATGGCACTTAAATTGGTGGTTGCTCTTGTGATTTGCTTTCCGAAATCCAAGAGTTTACATTTAGGTGGAGTTTAAAGTAGCTAAATGAATGTAATCTGGAAAAGAAGCCTGCACATTTCAACAGCTTGACTTGGTCACAGAGGTGACAGAAGTTAACCTGGACAGCAGCAGGCCACTATTTTCCACAAAAGAGAGATCAAAGTAACATTTCCTTTTAGCTCTGGGTTTGGGTGGGTTGGTTTGCAGTTGGCAGGGCAAGGCACAGGGAGTGTGGTTATTGTGGTTGTTTTGGTTCTTGTTTTTTTTGTTTTGTTGTTTTTACAATGCCCCTAGTTCTTCCTCCCACCACTACCTTACTTAAAAGGTTTGGGAACTTCTTCCCTTGTTTCTACAGGACGCTAGCAATTTGATGTTTATGAACAGACCAGTCAGACCTCTAAACAAAGCACCTCTGGTCAGACTCCCATAATTTTACTCTACAATCACATTACTAAACATTTATAAGTATTTTGTACCACGATTAAAAACAGAAACATGGTTTCTCAAGCAAAAATAAGTCCCAGGTAGGAAGAACCAAATTAACTGTATAAGCATTAATTCCCACCTTTTTTATTCTCATTTATTTAGGGTTACATAGATACGAGACCCTTTATTCAAACACTAGATTCTGCTAGTGCAAGATTCACATAAGCATTGCTTTCTCCTGATAAACCAGTCCATTACCAGCAGGTTCAGAAATACATCAGTGACCCAGAGGGCTGGATTCATGCTGTGCAAACAGTGTATCTCAGTGCCCATCTCGCAGTGCAGGGCTATGCTGCCTGGCCCCCGCAGGTCCCACATCACGCAGAGCAGCCCCCAACGGTCTCTGGCATTAGTCTGCAGGTGCTGCTGTTTGGGTGCTTTGATCTGGTCCCAGGTGTCTGGCACTAGGTGGAAATCAGTTCTATTCCCAGTATCTCAAACAAAGTATGTAAAAAAACCTACATCAACACAGGTGACTTTCAAAAACCTTAATCAGCTCCCCAGAGGTCAGGGACAAGCTATGACTTTGAAGAAATGGCCTCACAACCAAGATGCATATGAGTTTATTCTTATAAAGTAACTGCTTTAGAGTTGGAATACCCATGAATGACAAAACATGCTCCTGAATGAATGCTTCTACAACCCCCATTTAATTTGATTTCCTGAAGATCACCTGCCTGTTTCCCTCTCAGTTCTTTCTTAGAGCCAAGGCTGGCATAAGACAGTTTGTCATCCTGGCACTGCATCAAATTCTCTGCCAACTACTCCCAGTGTCAGTGGCTCACACACAAGGTTTCATCGCTGCAACCACTGAAAAAAAACCAACCCTGCAAAGATGATGAAATGTGTTCAGGCAGCACAACAAAACCACTGATCTGTGCCCTCAAAGAGACTCACCTGACTTCCCGTGTTCCCTCCCCGCAGCAGTGCTTCCCTGGGACCGAGCCAGGCTAATAAGCCCAGTGGAACTCCCAGAAGTGTGTGCTGTGCTCAGTGCTGTGCCTCATCTTTGAGGCTGCTCTAGGCTGAAAAACCCTGCATTCAGAACTGCACACACACATACCAAATATGCTACCAAGCTCCAGCAGATGTTAAAGAAGATATTTTTTAAAATCAATTGGAAAAATTGAAAATTGGAAAATATACTGGAAGATTTTTTTCCCACACAGCCATAAACAGTCCGTTCTACTGGCTGATTATGCAATGATTTACATCTGTAATGACTTGGATTTCTTTCATCATATACTCAGTCAGTATTCTCAGCTATTTGCCACCACTTCTCCCTCTCCCCAAGCTATCTCAGCTGTCAACCCTGAAAAAAGGTACTGTAGCATTACAGTGGATCCATTCGGCAATGACAGGAACTGTCAGAAAGCATCACAAACCAAATGCAAATTCACCAGAACAAAGTCACTACAACACTTCTCTTAACCCTCCTACCCTGTCCCTAATTCTAGAGGGCCATGTCACGCACGCAGATCTTAAACTCTCCCTGTAGATCACACGAGATTCAAATAATGAATTTTTTGTTTAAAAAAAAGGATAATTGAGCCAAACACAAAAATACAGAAAATACTCAGCTATAGTTAACTCTGAAAGCAAACATTTCAAAGCAGCAGCTCCTCAGTTAAGCAGGAATCTCTGCCACTTGCTAGGCTCTTTGCAGAATAGGCTCCTTCTGAGCTGTGAAGCACAAAGGAACTGGAAATTTCCACTGACAGGTTCCCCAGCTTTTGCATTTTTGCATAATATCGATAGTGCTGCACAACACAGACAGGCGCCTGTTCTTTCATCTTTCTGTAACAGATCTGCCTCTTTTCAACACACCCAAGGCAAGGTTCTTTTCTGGCCCCACCATCTCTGTTTCTTTTGTGTTTACCTCAGGAAAATAAGAAAATGGTCGGGAAGTCTCTAGTTAAAATCAAAACAAAGTTCTTTTTCAAAGTTCTTTTTCCCAAATGGCTAAAAATATATATTAAAAAAATAGTAAATTTGCGTATCTGTTAGATGCTAGTATATACTGCTCCACATTTTCATTCTAACCAGGAATAGTGGACATCAGACAATATCCACAATGCATTAGAAAGTAGCTTTAATAAAGTACTAAAGGAACAATACCAGTTAATGGCCTGGTACTTTCTAATAGATGGGGTCATTTGAAAGCAAATGGTTTCAAATTATTCCTGCGAAGTTTGTGCACTCTGTTTAAATAAAGATTTCTTCCTAAATTTAAGACTATTAAATTCTTTCAAGTGCTGCAACAGCCTTTTCTCACAGTTTCTAAAAGCAAAGTTTGAGAAATTTCACAAGGGAAATAGCCATTATAAAGTCAAACATATTTTTTAAAAGCATGTATAATAATGAATTTATACATAAACAGGAGTGACTTTCTCCTAAAGCATTTGGGAGTGTGAAAGTCTATTGCTCAGAAAGCAGCTCCTGTGACAACTGTGTCATACATTGGCTGCAGAATTATCAAACTAACTATCAAAACGCAGAAAATTGAAAGAGGCAAATAATGTATGAATATACATCTAAATCATAAAGAATAAAATGCCAAAACAAGCCAAAAAACATTCAGCCATAACTCTACATTCTTCAATTTCCTACCAACTTTGCCAAAGTAATCTCCCATAGGTGTTTTAGCAGCAGCCTTCCATCTCCCACTCTGTACAGCAGACCCCAGCTATCAGAATAATGAAGATACTCCCACATGCCTCCCAGAGTAACAGTCCTATCCCACCGATGATTGCTAAAATCAATAAGCAATACCAGGAAGAGGGATTTTGTCATCAGTTAATGGAATTCAGAAGTTTCCAGTTCCTGCTTCTGTTAGAGATCTTCGGTATTACGATAGAAGAAGTATTTTATCTTTAGTAAATAACTAAAAGAATGAGACTTGCAAGATCATGACAATTTTCTTCTGCCACTGTCGATCTGGCAATATGAACTAAAGCAAAAGCATTTGCAGTGTATTCCACTTGCCCTTCAGGTTGAACTCTGACCACGTCATGTTGCTCCATGCTGTTTAGGTAGAGGGTTCAAAGAGTGACCACTGCCCTAAAACCCAAAATACTTAGCTGTTTTTTAAAACAAAGCCAACCAAACAAAAAAAAAAACAAAACAAAAAAAGCCAAAAAACAACCACACCATAACCCATTGAATTTTTAAGCCCTCCCTTCTCTAAAGATCTCTAACGGTGCTATGCAGAGACAAGAAGTAACACTGCACTTAAAAGTGGCAATTCTTGTCACCCAAATACCATAAGTCACAGTGGCTGAAAGGACCTACCAGTTACACACTGGCAACCACTGCATTACCTGGGGGGAAGGCAGAGAGCTGCGCTTGGACTTCTGTGCTTATGTACATTCCACATATTGTCAAAGTGTTCTGGTAGGCAGTGTGTGTGTGCCACAAGGCTCAACAACAGAACAAAAGGTACAGACATAGGGAACCAAGGGTATACAAAGTCATTGAACTGACACTTCCAAAGGTGCAACTTCAGCTCAGTCACAGACACCACACATATCACTCTGTGGTCTCTTCCTAAAAAAAGAAGTCTTGGTCAAGCTTACTTTGAACATAAGCTAGATCCAGCATTCACTGTGAAACCCCTTGCATCATACCATCAGAACCATTGTGTATTTTATGTGACACTGATGCATTTATTACACACTTGTTATCATGCTCTTGTACATCCTACTAGCATGTACAGAACTGTGTGAAATAAGAAGATGGTCTTCAATTGCTGCTCAGAGCTGCCAGGCTGTTGAGATGCTCACTAAACACGTAAGCTGGCAACACAGAGACTACTTTCTCTGTAGCTGCTGCTTTTCAGCTTGCCACAAAGGTAAGTGGTGACAATACTGGCAAAGTGGAGACAAAAGAAGCAAAGACAAGACAACCCAGGAACATTCCAGTGGTTCCACTGGTTTTGTTTTGCAGGCCACCTAGATCTCCCTCACCTGCAGTTGCCACTCAGTTCTCAGTCTGAGCTATCTATCAAATACTCTTAAGAAGAGTTCCTCAACAGATCGTGCATACCCAGGGTACAAAGGACCACCAAGTCTCATTTTAGACAAATCATTTAGCCTTATGAACAGTTAATGCAAACCTGAAAATTGCAACATTCATCATTTACATGAAAAAAAATAAAAAACCTCACACAGAGCATAAAAATCTCTGGGACTGGTCGCTCACAGTACTCACAAAATTACTGTTATAAAATACAACAGAAATGGGCACATATGTATCTGTACTGTCTGAAGGAGTTGATGTAAATATTGTCCTTGAAGCTGACAGATCTTTTGCTAGAGTGACTAACATGTTGATTTTGTGACTTGTGTTTATGCAACCCAATCTGAAAGTTTAACTCATAATACAGCATGGAAAGAGAGACTTGTACAAAAGGAATGTGCACTGCCAGCAGTTCTCTTCCTAAAACTCCTCATATTTGAGAACACATTAAGCATTGCCAGTCAATATTTAAGTTATGTGCAAGCAATTCAAAACACCTGATTTTCACAGAAAGCACATTTTTTTTACACTACTACCTGATGATTGTATTAATCTGTGCAAGAAAATATATGTAGCTCGGCTGTCCTAATATAAAAAAAACAGCTTAAGAGAGAACAACAGGCTACTGTAAATACAGTATTTGTCAAAGTTAAATAACTACAGGCTGCATTTTTATCTGCTTCATCCACAAAGAGTAATTGCTGGCATTAGTGGGAAGTTTTTCCTTCCAAAGAGAATCTACTAGAAGACAATTTTAGTTCTATTTAATGTAGTTTAATCTTGCTACATTTCAAAGCTCATTCTGCTGTTAGTATTCAAGATAAATAAGTACAATGTATACTTCACTCAGCATAAAGGACACTCATACACAATCTCCAACAACAGTAGAGAGTAAAGTTCAAAGAGCTATTTTTAAGAGAGCGAGAATTTGTATGAACTTACAGTAATATTCCAGTTGATCTGTGGTATTCTTGTGTGAAGATTTAGACTGAACATAAGCAACAGAACTCCAGTAACCACCAATGCACTACAGCTCACAAACTCAAAGAAATAAAGGCCTTCGCAAGGGGAGCATTCCATGATGGTCTCTATGCAGATGAATGCAATCAGTGCCAAAACCTAGGAAGAAAAACAAGTGGAAAAAAATATAAATAGATTTCCACATTTTGAAAGTAGCCACAAGTATTCCTGAAATTTCCATTGGGAACATGATCAGTTTACACTCAGGAATGTGTGATTTTAGTTTGTAACAGGGCACTGTCTGAAGCGCAAAAACAAAAGCAAATTAATGCAAGACTTTCTGGATATCTCCTGTTCAAAAATTACAGAGTCTAACATCAAAATGACCAAGATACACAGAAAGGCATGAAATACCTTCAGGCCACTGGCTTAATATGCAAATGGCACCTCAAACATTTCATATCATTTTTCACTCATTATATGTTATTCCAAAACTTGAAGATGGAATGCATTTGTCTGTTGGGAAAACCTCAAGCTCAATTACACAGTATTATTACAGTGTGATTGTGAAAGACATTTCAATAAAGCCATTATTTAAAATTCACTACCAACTTGAGATCTAAACCAATTCAAAAATGCCTGCCTTTTTCATGGTTTTTATCCTCAGTATGCTGTATTTCATATAAAAACATATTTTATCATTCCCTTATAAGACAATAAAATGAGCAGCTAATAGGTGAAGGGAAAACTCCTGGTGCTGCAAACACATACATCTAACTGGGATAATGGTTAGTCACACTAAATTCAGAAGGTATCTTGGTAGAGTTAACACAAATGTAGACTTCTGCAAGATGAGAGTTTAATTTACTACTTAAGAGAAAACAGTGAAACTCACTATACTTAAAAAATCTGCCCAATGGATAAAAGTAAAATATATAAAAGCCATACAATATTAGCGACCACTTAGATACCATTGAATACCACTGATCGGCTACCAGAGAGTACACAACTTCCATATGTAAGTCTATGTTTCAACCTGATTCCTCTTTAAATGTAACTTGTAGAAGAAGAACAGTTGCATGGATGCTTTGGTTTTGGTTTTTGATTTCCCATGGCAAGAAAGGAAGGCCTTAAGAGTTTTTTTGCTTTAGTTTTCAAGACAACACCCCCCACACTCACCCACTTATATTTTTCAGAAAGAATTCACATTTTGTTCTGCTGCAAAATTCTAAGGAGACCATAGTAAGTCACTTCAATTTGAGGATGAAGAACTCAGGAAGATAGCCTTGTCAGAGCTAAATAGTCCAAGATTTGAAGGTTTTGCATAAACAAAACATAAATTTAGAAGATGGACAGAAGCCACAATACAAATCAATTTCTACTAAATCCTTTTTTGCCAATTTCAGTAATTTTTAGCAGACACACTTTCTTCTAACACTTTTTCTGCTTCACCCATTAATTTCTCTTTGCCTCTTAAAACAAAACTAGCAAAATGGACAAAAAAAAGAATTTTGAAAGAAGTGACCATTTTTGTCACTAACATCAGCAGTAATTCTAAGTAAAGGACAATAGCCCACTTGCTTTGTTTGCCACATACTTCAGAACACAGTAGCTAATTTAAGTTTAAAAACGAATGGATACACAGTGATTAAACATTTCAGATTTTATCTTTGACATTGAATAGCTTTGGAAAAAAAGAAAGAAAGAATATGCAGTGAAATGGAGCATTCAAAAAACCAGAATGGAAGTCAAACTACAACTTCAGCAATGACACACAAACAAGAACACATCGCCCAGAACACAGCTTCAGTTTGCATTATCAGCAGGCAATGAATCCCACCTTCTCTGTGAACAAGCCTCATAACTGAAGATGACATGGAATACAATTTAAGGAAAAAAAAAACAACCCTAAAGCTCAAAAAAATCAATGTTTAGCCACTTCAAGCAGGATCAGTATCAAGTATTACTGCTAAAAGTTACCCGGCAAAGCTTTAACTTTTAGATGTTCCAATATAATGAAGTCTCCATTGCTCTTGCCACTATTTTTGATGACACTTCTAAAATGTTTACTTTTGAAAAAGAAATGGTTCTGCAATGTTCTCTAGAAATACTGCAGTACAAACCCAAACAATATTAGGTTAATTTGTAAAAATATGAACAGCTGCTCTGAATTGTGCTGCCACCACTAGCCTGAAGGAGCCAAAAACTGGCACATCAATCGCTATGCTGGGCAACCACTACTTGGGCATATGGAGTCTCTGCTGATAAAAATCCTACACTGACTCTTCTCCATACCAGATAGCATCGCTTCTTCGAGGTCAATGTATCCATCTCAGCAGCCAAAGCTCAAAAAAAGATGAAAGAGTTTCTTGCATACAGCACTGGAAATAAATTATGTATTAAGGAGGCACTTGAAGCAATGAACTCTCATCATTATGTTACTTACATACTCGCAAGATCTGAATTAATAATTAATAAACTCTAGAGCAATTCTACCTTAAGACTTCATTTCATCCCTTAAGAAATCATACAATACATTTATCTGTGACATAGCTTTGTAAGAAAAAAGGCGTTAGCTGTGTACACTTAGGTTTTGACTGAACCCAAACCATCTCAAATGCAAGTGAAGATGTGCCATCAGTTTATGCAGTGTGTGCATTAGTGTACCCTGTTCTGGGTTGTGGCAGCCCAGGTCTACTGATATGTTTATCAGAAAGGCTGGGAAAAAACCTCAATTGCTTTTACGATGGAGATTCTGGCCACAAAACCGAGGCTGTGTGTTCAGACACATGTACAATAACTGACCATTAACAGGAGCATTATCATCACAGGGTGGGTCAGAACACCTGAACACTTGTTGGTTGGGTGACAGGGAAAGAACATTCCCATGCACAGAACTTATTTGTAACACTTTCGTACTTCAAGTAAGATTCCAACTAAACGTGTTACTATTTTTCTTGCAATAAAAATATATTTCACCCTTCTTGAAGATTATCCATCCTGCTAGTGCTACAGATAATACCTTCCTGTTAACTGCTCGTTATTTGTCTCACAATGAATGCTGTGACAAAAAATGAAATGCGAATTAATCACCACATCAGAAAAAGCTATCCTCCCACAGAAACTTCCCTTTTCGTAAACACAACTAAAATCTCAGTCTTTCACATGAAATATTTTCTGTCTGAAACATCAGGGTAATCTTGTCCTCCTACACATTTATAAACTTGCCAGAAGCATCCATCTAATTAAGTAGAAGTAATGTGAATTTTCCACGAAAACACACCAGTGCTGCTGTCGCTGGCCATTCCACTCAGAGATTCATCTAATTTTGTTTCCGATAAAAAAAGCAAACCACTCTGAACACATGAAAGCAAAATACATTATAGAATCAAACCCACTACTTATTCAGATGACTACACTACTTTACAGTGTTGTGTAAATGCTACAACATGAACTGAAGGATCATGCCAAAGGCCCTGGTTCATCCAGTGATAAAGTTCATTTAAAATAAAAAAGAACGTGTTAACATTGTAAAAAAACTGCTTAATTTTCTCTGTATTTTTAAATATATGAAATCAATAATTTATGAGACAGGCTATACAAATTAGGTAGTGAATTAATACAATTTTGCCACCCAGAATATCACTTGGCTGACACGACCATCAAGTAGACCGATGTGATCCCAAGCGTGCTCCAGGAGTGCCCCCTGCAAACTGCACACAGACCAGAAGTTGGTCCTGGTCTCAGCTACCCCAGCTTATTTTCTGAAGGACTTCAGTGCAGGTTTAGCACTAACCATCTTCTTATCCTGTTGTCTCACAGAGCTTTGTAACTATAATGAATACGTCTTTTCTAACCTATGCTCCTTGCCATTGCCTGTCTACCACCCGTCGCTGCCCACTGAATTAGCCCATCTGCCAGCAGCTCACAGCTTAACAAGGCTCACAAACCTAAAATGCCACTTCACCAGAGCTTCCTACACATTCCCTGCCACACCACACGTCCAAGATAAAATTGCTCCCTTGCCTTATGACATTGGCTATACACACAGTCTCCTGGGAAGAGGGAGAAAGGACAAAGCTCCTCCTACCCTCCTGGGAAGCCTCTGTGCTCCATCACATTGTCATCATCTGAGGGCACAGACACGCACTGCCCCAGGTGACTGAGGCACAAAGCTGCAGCAGAGAGAAACCCTCATTCCCTAGCTCCTAAAGCTTGGCTCTTGCTTTGTAACACAAGGCACCAACGCTACCTCGGAGAGCCAGGAGGCAGATCTGTCTAGGCCTGCATCTGCCTCCCAGGACTGCAGTTGCAAGACTACCTAAAGAAACCCCGAAACCCAGCATCGTACCAAGGGCACAGGTCTCAGCCAAAAAAATGCACCCTGCTGCCTGTCCAACACAGAAGGTGACCCTCACTTTCAAGTCACACCTCTTCTCACAGTTCAGGGTGATGAGTTTTGACAAGTTTTTCCATAAACAGAAGTTTCAAGCTTGGTTTACTGAGGAAAAATGAGAAGTTGAACATGAATTACTGCTATCTGCCACAGATGACACAGCTACAGCTTTCTCAGGCAGAGAAAGTTCCGACATATGAAATCAGCTTTTTCATCTGTTTTCCTCCACACTGAGTACTTTGGAGAGTTTTCCATTCTGCCCTAATTCCTCCAATGCCCTAAGATTTGCGTAACTCTTTTATTATTATCTTTCTCTTCTTTAACAGTTGCTTTGGGTTTCCCTTCTACTTCCACTCTTGTTGAAATAAGTACAGTAGATATTGTGTTGACACACAACTCCGTCACTATGGAAACATCCACTGACTCTACGAGATGTTCAGGTCAATGCAGAGGCATCCTGGGCTACCCTGCAATACCACCTTTTTCTTGGGCAAAGGAGGTGCAAGAGTATGCAGGAATCAAACAAGAAGGATCAACGAAAATGAGCTTCAGGGTAAGCTGAAAAAAGGCCAGGTCTGCCCAGACTTGGAACTCAATGTGAGCAATACAGCTCTGTGATGGAGCAAACACCTCCTGCTCTTCACCCTCATCTCCCACCACTACATAATGCAAAGGCAGAAGTCAAAGTCTCCAAGAAGATTAAGTATGAGATGTATTTCCCAACAGTGATTTTTCATGCTTTTTTTGTCTTGAATAAACTGGCAAACCATTGTACAGTTTTACTGTTTGGGACATCTCGGACTGCTAAGATAACTCCTGCAGAATGCAGGCTATCACACTCCTATTAAACAGCAATGAGCCCCCACATAAAGGCTCTATTCAGAGTGAAGCAGCCCCTCACTGGAAGGGGATGAAGCAACCACAATTTAGGGCCATTTATTTCCTGAAAGAAAGCCTCTATACTGGGATCCAATGTCCCTTAATTTAGGCACATTAGCCTCTTACCATTATTGTGTTCATCTCAACTTTCCTGTAAATTCCCTTGGAGAAGAGCCCTTAATGAAGAAATCATCTGCCTTAGGGCTATGTAAATGGCTTATATTTACATCACTTTCTTGGCAACACAGGCAGGAGAGACATAAAACGCTGTATTTCCCCAAAATGGAGAAAATGTGCCTACAACAGGCAGCAACGCTGAAAGAGAGCTTTTAGGAGGTTGTTAATGGTGTATTTTTCCTGTCAGAACATGTTGTGTTTTAGTTTTGAAGAAAATAATCAAACAACTTTGCACTAAAAATAAAAAGACAGTTCAGCAATGAAAACAAAGTAAAAAAAGAGTTTTCCTGTTTATCTAAAACGTTACCACAGAAAGCCTTATTGTGTGGTTAAATGACATAATTACGCATGATTTCCAAAAACCCACAAAATGGTCAGCATTTTTTCTGCCTGAAAAATACCCACAGAATTTTAGTAAGAATGTCACACTACCAAGACATTTTTACATCCAGACTGTTTAAATTAATGGTACAGCACAATACATATGCACAAAATAGAGAAGAAATAAATTGCTTTCACACCACTTATCTGAAGACATTAAACTTTCTTGAATTAAAATCTAGATTTATTGTTCTCATTTACTTGGCCCAGCGTCCCAACTTAACGTATGAAACCAAGCGGCTCTCATTCCTTGCAAAGCACATGCACTTCCCACATCTAAAACAGCTGGCACAGATACGAATATTTGGGATCATATGTCTTAAACACAGCCCTGCTTCTCCAGCAGGAAACCATCTTTTACCCTAAGCAGAAGAATGACTGATTTCCCGCCTGCTCCTAGCCTGCATCCCTAAGAAATGTGTTATTAACTCTCGTAATCGGACTGCAAGGAGCCCTAAATCACAAATGAGTATTACACTTTCCTTAAAAGACAGAAAATTTAGAAAAATTATGCTTACCCGAGAGGGAAACTTAAGAAGTGACAGTGATTCAGCACCCTGGATAAACTACGCTGTCCACAAAATATACCACCAAACAAAACCCAGAGGAACTCAACCAGGCCTCTCAATTCAACTCTGATTTGGTTTTGGTGGTGATGATAGCAATAATAGCAGAATATTTAAGTTTCTGATCTTCATTGCACCTCTAGGGCTATACATGTAGCTGCAAACCTTAAGTTTTCATTATTTCTTAGTTAATTTCTGGATGTAACACGGCAAGATTTCAAAGCATTAAATATTGTGGAATCTTTATTAAATCAGCTGATCTTTTGCCACCTCCAGCAGTTTTCTATAATCCTTGAAAGAATCAGCTACTGCTGACTTCTCTTTCTCAACACAGGCAAAAGACCAATTCTAAATACAGAACATATTTCTGAGGCCAGAAACAATTTGATGGCGTATTATGAGAAAGGGTCACATTTAAGAACAAGGGCAATCAACACTCAAAGTTAACAACAGAATTATGGTTGTTTTGAAACACTAAGATCAAAACTAACACTTATTCTAAAAAAATAATTAACTGGACTGAACTAAGGTGAACAGAAGAGACTCTCAAGTGGCTAAATGAAAATGCATCAATTTTAAAAGTGAAATTAATCATAGAGCCTAAAATGAAAAAAAGCAGACATGAAGTGGTGACTTATATCCTGCTAACTATGCACTGGTGCAGTGCTTTGCTTATTGCTTGGACACACCTATACAATAAACATTCTTATCTGCTAGATAAATGCAAAACCAGTTCCAGTTCAAATACCATTAAAGAAACAGTATTTTACAGTACAGAAATGTTTTATGGTTTGCTCAGGGTTTTTTTGAGAAAAAAAATTTCTTCCTGTTACTGCTAAATATTTTTTTTTCATGTTACATTTACATTGTCCTCAGAGTAAATCCATTTTAGCATTCAAAGTAACAACTGAACATGCAGACAGTTGTGAAGCCCTGGTTTGAGTGGCTCCTCTGCACAAGGTGGCTTTGGGCTGCAGCACCAGACACGGTCGTGGCCACCACCTCCTCCCCTTCCTCCCTACAAGAGGGGGGTTGCTGCCCAGGAGGCCCCTCACCTGGCTTCTGGCACGAGGGGTGCACCCTGCTGGGACTGGAAGAGTCACCTCGCGACCCTTGCTCTCAGCCCCAACTCCATCAGTATCTACAGCCCACTGTTATCTGACACCTGTAAAAATTTGCCATTACCTCTTTGCATCAGTTTGCAGATCTGACTGTGAGTTTGTCTTTCTTACTCACACCCAACCAAAACACAGCCATCTTCCTAACAAAACAAAACAAAAAAAAAAGCAAAAAAAAATAATACTCTTATTTCAATATATTTCAGTTTTTTCCAGCCAAGCAGATGACCAAAAGAATGACTGAAAAGAATCTGCAGCCAGGGCACGTTGCAAGGAGGTATTTGTTTTAGGCACATTACACTTGCTCATGGAAACCTGAATGAGATTCAAACCTACCTGCCAGATCAGATCAAAAAGGAATGTAACATGCCACCTTCCCACAAACAAAAGCCCATCAATAGCAACCCCATCCTATGGGAATGTTCATTTGAAGATCATACAGAGATCCATGCTTTAAACACGGGCAAACAAAACACGTAAAACCTAACCAGTTTCTCCCACCAGTTTGTTTCCACAAGAACCTGTGCCTTCAGTCCCCAGAAAGTACAACTCAACTACATTTCATCAACTTCCTATCCCAGTCTTGCAGCAAGGGTACGGTATCCTCTCCAGCCCATTTCCTAGTATTTTCTATTAAGCCATGCCATAAGAACTCATAATTTACCGCATCTTTGCTATTTAAACAAAATGGATGAGTGCAGTTACCCTGTTTTTGTCTTGAGGCTGCACACACATGTTCTGCACGGTACATGCACACACATGCTCTCGGCTGGAACACAGCAAGTTACTGAGATTGTGCTTGTACGATTTTTAAACAAAGTAAAAAAATGGCTGTTGCTTCACTTATGAGAATCCTCTACTCAGGTCTTAAAAAAAGAGAAAAATCAACACTTTCGACTTGGCTTCATGTTCCCATTCATTGGCCAACCTGTGCGGAAACCTGACTCATCAAAACAACATTCAAACACAGTACTATAAATCTGTAACAAGCAGTAGGATAAATTAATTGGTTTTAAGAAGTCAAGGTGTACTCAGAACATTTGTCAGTATTTGATCTGCACAACCCTGGCCTAACTGGCCCGTTAGGCTATTTTAAGTGAAAGTTCTATTTTAAGACTATCAGAATGAGTCTGTATCCTTTAAACCCCCATTTAATCCCGATTATGAGTAAACATCAAACATCCCACGAATACTAAAACAAGAAAGGAATTTTAATGAGAAAACAATCAAGAACTTAACGTAGTCCTAAGGAATCCATTAAAGTTTTCGGGTTTGTTTTTGTTTAAAGGAAATGGTGCAAAATGTCCTTGAAATCCCAACGTTCCCAAGATTGCAATCTGAAGGCCCCCTCGGATGCCATGCCTTAAAAGGCAAAAAGAGTCTAGACATACTGGTAAAACGGAACATTAAAAAAATAGATGTAGGCCAGAACATTAAAGAGCACTGCCAGCTGTACTGGGGAATGCATGAAACCTTCAAGCCCGCCTTGCTGTTTAGACTGCCTTAGAAGCGTTACACAGTAGTATCTCATCCAAAATAGAGGAGAGCCCACAAACTTTCATCACATAACTGCAGATCCACCTACTCCTGGTTTTTTAACTCCAGAACAGATCTGCCTAAAGACTGCAAACAAACTTGGCACACTGCAAACAGAGGACTATTAAATGTTAACACCACAAAAGCCCTAAGACTCTGGCAACAATGCCTTCACCATGAGGATTTTTATTGTACTGCCACCATGAACTAAACATACTGAACATCCCAAAGACTTTAGACCCTATCCTATAATTCCAGAAGAGCACTTTGTCCACAATACTTAACAAATGTTACTAAATGATAGCATCATATAAAATTAAAAGATCCCAATGTTTAATAAAAGGCTTCATCTACCTTAGATAAAAATTTTCTGAACATTAAATGCAACAATTAGTTTCTTTTAGAAGAGTAGATGATCAAACAACTGATTAAATTAGTCACAACATTCAAGTGGCACTATCAGATCCTAGCATGAAAATAATTTTGTAAGACAAAAGTTACTGGAGATTAAAGACTTCTAGAACTTAAGTAATTCATAATATTCACAACACTGCTTGTTGCTTTCTTGTATGATCATTTCAGTTTAAAATGTACCAAAACACAGAAAATTACTAATACAGAAATGTTTGTAGTTGATTCATAAAATAATTTCTAAAAAACTTGCCTGAACACCCCAAGGGACTGCCATGAGCAGTGCTGTGTCACTGGCAGATTTATGGCACTTGAAAATAACAATGTTTAGCTTAAGTGAAAGTTACAGCACAAGTATCACCATATGCAACCCCAGATCTAAGCACAGGACATGCTCCTACATACAGGCACGTGGCTGCTCTACTTTTAAGCTACACTGTAATGAACAGATCACAAACCAGTTCAGCTCACCTGCTATATGAACACTTGGTGAACACACATGCAAGCTAAACAAAAACTTAAGTGTCTTGAACAAGACATTATTCAAACATCAACGTCTGAATTTCAAGTTACATATTAAAAAAGTTAACTGCATACAGTGCTGAAGACACTTGTTTGGGTAAAAGTGCACTGTATTCTTTCACAAGCTAAGGCATTAATTAAATACCAGAGCCTTAATTGCAATTAATTAAATACAACAGTCAGGAATGGTATACTCACAATTTCCAGTTTAACTTACACACAGTGAAATTAAAACATTAAAGTTACTCTGCTTACCTGAAACCATATTTCAGGCATTGTGCCATTCTAGTACAGATTTCACCCTGGATATCTACTAAACAACACAACGCTCGAGACCTGTCACTGTAAATACTGCATTACTTGATTCCTGCTGTCCCATTCCGCATGGGTTTCTCAGTTTGGGTGAGTGCTACACCAGCTCTAAGACCTCTTTGCCCATAATCAGTAGTATTTTTGACCCATCTTTCCTCTACTCATGGTTGTACATTCTTATACCTATTCTACATCAGGTTGGTGTTATCCAGCTTTTGCTCTCCTCCTCCCACATTCTGAAGAGTTGATGGTACAAGTTCCAGAGAAACCTTAACATTACTTCCATGTTTTGGAAGCAACTGACTACACAAATCATCTGAGAATCAGGTGACTTAATTTTTTAAAAATTCAGAATGTACTTTTTTAAATCCAGCTCTAATTTAGAAGTAGCAACTACTACCACTAGAGTAACAGCAGTTGACCCATTGTTAAGATGTCTCTTCACTGTGTATCTAGTCCTCTTTGTATACAAAATTTCAGTGCAATATTATTTGTTGAGGTCTAGAAGCAAGGCAGGTATTTCTGAAATGCAATTTGTGCAAATTGATTTGACAAAATGACACATTAACTCACATCAGAAATAACAGACCCCTCCTATACTGGTTATTTAGAAGAAAAACACAACCTCTTAAATTTCTAGTCCTTCTCCTTGTCTTCTTATCTCAAATGATAATTAAATCACTAGGGAGGCTCATCAACAAAAGACATTACCAGAAAGATTACAAGAAAAGAAGGTTGCTTTCTGAGTTACAATCCCCTAAGAACTACATTTCTTTCTGCAGCATCTACAGTTAGTATAGTGCATCTGCTACTGTTACACTGCTTCGTAATGGGAGGGAAAAAATAGAGCATACTTATTACAGAGATTATAGAAATTTCTTCTGAAAGCAGACTTCAAAATTATCCACCAAGAGAGGAATTTGTAACAAGAATGTGGAGTTTACTGACAGCAGAACACCAGCCCATGGCCAGATGGTAGTTAAGAGATGTCATGAAAGAGACCAAAACCCATTCACCTTCTGTGGGAAGACAGCCACAGTCTTGTCTTTCTTTAGTTGCTCACAGAAACAACAAAAAGCAAAGCTAAACAAAGTTATCTCATCATTCTTCCCTCTACGGTAAATGTCAGTATAAAAATATCACCACACAGCAATGCAGATCTACAACGTTAAAAGAGAAATCTTTTCAAAGAGAAACCAAGAGTTTCAGAGACCCTGAAGAGCCAGGGTTCACCTAAAGCGGATTGCTAAGCTTATCTGAGTATTGCAAAATTAGATAATTTTAACCCGACATTGTAACAGTCTTTTTCTAAGACCAAATGCCAGTGATCACCAGCATCCAAAGTCACACTTCACATCTTCTGAACAAGCAGCTACAAATACCACCGAGAATCAAAGCTCAATATAGAACACACAAAGTTGCAACTATTTCCTACATAAATGCACATCTGTTGCTTGGACATTATAAGAGAATAAATGAGGGAAGATACAGTTAATCACAGGCTGACTATAAATTAGCAATGCAGTCCTAGGACGTAATGGTAGCAGTATTTCCAGTAGAGGCTTGAACAGTGACATGTCATTGTACCCACTGGTAAGACACACTTAAAGGTCACCCACTACTCAGGTTGTGCCTACTGAGGAACAAGCTCAGTCAGATGGTGGTGCAAGAAAGGGCTGCTGGATGGCCCTGAGACCAAAGAGCTCTTCTGACGAGAAAAGTCCAAAACAATTTTTTCTTGTCTCGTGCAGCAAGATGAAGGCTGTTGGGTGCAGCAGCTGTTCTGAAGTGCACAAGGGAGTAAGGAGTAGTTATGGAAAGTAGCAATGTTAGCACAAGAACAAACGGCTATAAATTTGCTAGAATTAAGTTCACACCAGAAGCGGGGAAGGTTTCTATACCTCTAAAATGCAGAACAAATGAACAAAAGCTGACTTCGAGGTGAAACGATCACTTATGGAAAATGCAGTCAGGTGGCTGTGGCTGCCTGTGACACCAAAGCTGCCTTAGAAGGCTCAGATGTCTCCTGCAGTGCTCTGCTTCTCAGCAAGACCACTTAATTGTTTACATCAGGAACTGTGACCTGACCACCGCAGAGTGACCTCACCATGCAATAAATATGATGGAGAACATAATCTACTGACCTCTGTCAGGTACAGTCTAATTTTCTGTAGCTTAGTTAACACCCTATTTACATAAAACCAAGCTTCATAACAGCTAATGTGCAAGAAATCTCAATTTATTCACAACTGCCAACTTCTCCAATTTACAGAATGCCAACTGCCTGTAAAGCACCCAGCTGCCCACTCCAACCACCCAGAAACGGAGCAGATCAGGAATCCCACCACAGTGCAGCTGCAGGAGTACTGCAGGGACCCCCAAGGAGGGAGGAGTGGGGAAGTAAGAAGTGACACACCAGACTGGGGTGGGAGGCTGGGGACTCCATCTGACCCTCCCCTCCAGAAGTGACCAGAGTGAGATGCTGAGCTGAAAGCACAAGAAGGCAGCAATAACCACATTTGAGATCACTGAACACCTCATAATAGTTTTCAACCTGATTCTAATAGTTAGCAATTAGCTTACTTCTTGGAACATAAATGCTATTACTTTAATTTTTAAATATAATTATCAATGAGAATTCTCAATAGCCTTACTGCTCATGTAGGCATGTATTACAGGCTTTTTTGAATTTCGTTTTCTTTATTGCAATAGATCCTGAATTTTACTGCAGTCCTGGCCTTAACCAATTTCTAGATCTGGAAATGTATAATGACAGTAAGCCACAGAATAACTTTTTCCAACATTCAGCTACTCTCCACCAATGAAGATGGAACTTTTTATTCTGAAAATTGTGAACATATGAACTGCTATTCCCACCAGATTTCATGTAGCTCAAAATCCTGCCTCCACTGACGGGCAACAGCATATGCTATAGAGAACAAGGCAAGAGCAAGCACGCAGTGATACTTCCCAGTACGCTCATCAGTGACTTGTAGCTCCGAGACCTCCCAAGCAGAAGTATTATCTTCTTTAAAACGAGTCTCTGACAGATTTTCATAGCATTTGGAACTGGCACGTGAAGAAATAAAGCCTAGGACTGTCCAAGACACAGAGGCCATCACTAACCACCACAAATGTCATTCTCTTTTAAGTTAGCACGTGATAAGGGTTTTCTAACACTTGCTACTTCTATCAGAAGGTTGCTCTGTGGTCTTACTGCTCCAGTTGAACCATTCTTAACTACTGCCAATGTCACAAGAATTGGCCAGGCACAACTTTTCACATCAATTATCCCACCTGTTAAATGTGATATATGTTACTTTATTTAAAGTGCCTGTGAAAACCTGGCAGGATCCTGGTGAGAACCAAAGCTCCCAGCGGGATCCTGCCTGGCTTCCTCATAATTCACCTGGTGCCCTGATGAACAGCCCAGCCGGAGCTACAGTTTCCAAAGAAACCAAGAAGCAGACAACAGGCAGTCATCATTTGCCATGGGAATTTCAGTGGGAAATACATGCCTGTGCCCAACTTCAATGACAATAAGATCCTTTTAAGGTGAAGAATTATAACAGACAAGAAAAAATAATGCATTTAGAAAAGCTGAACAGAAAAATAAAGGGGAAAAAAAAAGCTACAATCTCATCTGAAGTGAAACTGCTTCCAGCAGAGAGGTGGCACCTGCTAACCAACCCATCTTTTGGATGGCAGCAATGATGCCACACATAGTAAGCACCTTTCTTCAGCAAGAATACTCAGAAAAAGGAGAGACTCTCCTTCAGAAATTCAAGGGAACTGGGAAGAAGCACTGAAATGAAACAAATCATTTGAGGATGTCCACAGGAAAGTTTTCCAGAGATAGCTGTTTGATTATTGTACAATAATCACCATGGGAAGTATTAAAGCCCCTAAAAGCATGAGAAATATAAAGCAATGCCAGAGAGTAATGCAAATAAACTCTAAAGAGCTTTTCTGCTCTGGTCTCCAAGGACAGCTATCTAATCTCTCACAACTGATGTAAGGCAAGGTACTGCTCCATCGAAATGCTGGAAAGTCAGCTGACAATTTCCACCTAGATTTCGATTTCCCCAAAGGAAAAGCATTTCTTTGATTAGTACACAAAGTGTACTGGCTTCTCTCTGACTTTCATTTCAAGTTTAAGCTCTCATTTTTTAAAAAAAAAGAAGCACAAAAATAAACGTGAGAGCTCCACACTACTTCAAGTCTTTCCCCCCTCCTATTTGTTTCCCTTCACACCGTTTACTTCCTATCTGCGTGATGACACCCAACCAGGTGTATCAGCCACCTCAGTAGCCCTGAAAACTCCTTTCTGACACAGTCCAATACTTACCACCTTCCTTCCTTCCTTTGAGCTGCTTTACAAGAGGCTTCCAGCTCCAGCCCCAGCTACAGCAGATGTTTCCTCACAGGTTGAAATAAACACACATGCAACTACTTCAACAGAACAATACGATGCAGGCAAAGGAGCTACTTTCTGAAAAGCTCACCTACCTAACAATAAAACTTCCAAAAAGAGGAAAATCAGTTCAATACTAAGCTGTTCCACATGGGTCCCTTTTATTACTTCCTTGCTATTCTTCATATGGAGTGTTACTGGCCATCAGCAGGCAGATGTATGTACTAATAACTGTTCATCTTAGCCTTAAATATTAACACGAAGCCCTAAGTAGTAAAATACAGTCTTCTTAGTTTGCACACCCAAATCAAAATTGAGAAAAAAAACCATGATGCCACATGAAACATTATCATAACCCATTATGTCGGTGCCCCTTTAAAGGACATTTTAGGGCACATTCTCTTGAAATATTAATAAATATGAGTTAAATATTCTCCCCCCTAGCAGCACTTAAGTTCCTCCATATGCCTAAAATTTCATACTGCTTTTCATCCTGTAACAAACAACTCCTGTAACAATATTTTTAATCAATAAAGACCAATCCACAACAAAATAATAGAGCTCTACAATCACCTATTTTCAGTCACTTGAGAGTTTTTCTTTTCCACATTCCCTGTTCCTTCTGCTTTTGACAAAAGGGAATTTGGATGAGCAGCCATTTAAGCCACAACACCCAACATTTATTCTTCTTAAACAGCACTGTGAACTAATTTGTGGAAAGTCCTTCAACGAAGATTAAAATAAACAGCACTGTTTGTTTTGAGCTGATACTTTTGTCTGTCAATCATGTATGTATTTTAAGGCCATGCACTGTAATCTTTCCTGTAGCATTCTTTTTACTAGAATACATTTAGAGACCTTGTATCTTAACCAATACTTGTCTTTTTCTTTTTTAAGTTTTCTTGTGTGCAATAAAGGGAGTTTCTCCTTGTTTTTCAGAGCTAGAGTTCTATAATACAGACTTTGATATATTTTAATTCCTACATATTTTTGTAAAGGTATTATTAAATATTATGATGAAAATAATTATACTTGGCAAATAAGTGAATTAAGTGCACTGTGGATTGTGTTCGCTTTTCTCTTTCTTTTCCAAAGCTGCTCAGTTTTCCACTGGTTTGCAAAATTCAGTAGTGTGCTCTACCAGTCCTTACCATGAATCATAGAGCTTCTTTTTGTACAATTGTGCAGAAACGAAACGTGTCAAGATGGTGCACAGGCTTCCACCCTATACTAGCTAATTTAATTTCTTGTTAACTCACAACCCCGCTGGATTCACACACTCTGTAGGAACCACACACAACAGCTCAGATCACTCTAATTAAAAAGGCACAAGACATTATTCAGTTCCCCTGAAGATACCAATCTGCACGTACAGGTCTTCCTAAGGACGGACTGGAAGCAGACGTCTTTGCTCAACAGACAAGAAAACTCCTCTATCTGTAACTCTAGCACTGTGTGGCTTTCCTTCCATCTTTCTTTACATGACTTAAAAAAATAAGAGGTGTACTCCATGTAACTCTGGAGCTTGTTCCAAGCAAACCAGAGTTTAATAATAAAGGATTCACTTGCTCGTGAGCAGTAACCACTCATTCTAATTACAAGTTTTAACATGACTTGCCACAGTTATTAGTGTACTACAGAAAGGATCGGCAATAGGAACAGAAACAGAAAACCTGAGGGCAGATTATTCCAGTGTATTAGGCAGCACCGCCCCAGGATTTCTACCACACGGACAGTTTTTAACAGTTCAAAGGTAGGTAGATGTTGCGCAGTCATGACAGACTCTTTGGCTTCAGTCCTGAAAACACATAATGCAAATACAACTACTCCCTGTTGTTAGACTGCTCAGGTAACACGCTCGTTGCTACCACTCACAGACCACAGATTCTGTTCTACACTAAGGAGATGAGAAAACAAATCCCACTTGCAAATGCTGGATTTTCCTGGATACTCACAAAGAACTACCACAGATTCTTCACCACAGTCCCCAATAAACTCACGTCATTGTTGAACCTAGGCTACTTTGAATATACTGTCCATGGAACTTGTACACGAAGCTTTGTCTTGCACTAACCAGCAGTGGTTTTAAATGCTAAAGTTATAGATATGAAATATTAAAGTGCTTCTGCCATCAGTCCTCAAAGAACTCCCCTATTGTCCGGGAAAACAACTTGTAATACCACTGAAGAAACTACTTAAAAATTTATTTCAAACTTACTGCCATTTTCATAAAATATCTATTTTAAAGTATCCTGAAAGACATCTTTGTTGATGTAAAAAATATTAGCATCAAAAGTGACTCTGAAGGTGGATCAGATGAAGACAAACATCAGCTCCACCGACAGCAACACTGGCGGAGTGCTGTGTTGTTACACACTGAGCTGCTGTGGTGTGCCAGGACTTGCAGGGACCCCACTGCCCTGCCCGGCTGTTCCCAGCACACCACCGATAGAGCTCACGTTCTGTTTCAGAGTGCAGAAACGCGTTTGGGGTTGTTTTCCAGGGTTTCTTTGATTTTACTCTGTGCACGCAGAACTTCAGCCTGGCACAGACAAGCACGGCAGTGAATTCTCTGCAGGCACCGAAGCCGAACCCCAGGGACAGCCCACCCTGAGCTCCTCACCCTGCAGCTCCCGGTCCCACCCGGTGCCGCGCAGGGACAGGGCCCGGGGCCGGGCGGGAGCCCCGGGGTCGGCACCACCTGGCCAGGGCCGGGCGCTGCCTGCAGCCA
>VZRW01001045.1:214449-251704 GCA_013398125.1 Aegotheles bennettii | reverse complement strand
CGGTGTTGGCACTTGGGAGGCTTCAGCGGTCCGGTGCATTGAAGGCTCCTTGACTTCGGGTCTTTTAAAAGGCAGGTGGTGCCGACACTGAGCCAGGCAGCGGTACCGACACCGAAATGGAGCCCTAACGCGGGGCCAGGCCGCCGGGGTACACAGAACTGCACTGCCCAGAGTTACACTTCCAAGCTGCTACAGTACTGCACCCACACTCGTTCCAATATTGGAAACCTTCGGGATGTTTTTCCATGAGTGTGAGAAACACTTTAAAGTGTAATTTTAAATGCCGAGGTTTTCCAAGTAAGTGGCGAGCTCGGAGAGGCTGGGACACTTCTTCTCCTGCTGTGTCACCATAACTAAGGAGAAATTGCAACATAATCTGGTAAATGCATGCACATCAAATGCAGCTGAAGTTTTTTTAACAGGAGAAAAACACAGAGTGCTGCACACCAGGCAGCTGAAACCCAAGGTGTTCTGTGGTGCATCCCAGGATCTGCCATCTTTATCCACCATATCCCTACACTTGTTCTTGGCACTGACAGTCTGCAGTTTTCTTTCACATTACTAGTACAGGACTTTCTCATATATTAATTTCTCTAGCATATTCCTCTGGCCTCCAAGAGCCTTTCTTAGCACTACAGTTTTTGTTTTCCATGGACACTGAATTATCAACCTTGTGATTCCCTTCCTAGTTATCTTTGTTTTTCTTAATCTATCCCTTTCAGTTCTCTTGAGTTTCCTTTAATCACCTTTAATTCTTCTTCTTTCAGAGGATTCTGCCCAGCACCGAGTGATTTTCAATTTCAAGAGATGTTTCTTCTTTTCTTTGGCCTCTGTATACACAGACCAACAAAAACATGGCCAAAGAGACAGAGAGCACACCAGGAACCCTGGATGGAGAAGGAGTCAGGTTTTTTCCTACCATTAACAGTCATTGCTTGGTTGACTGGAGACATCGTTGACAGTACACAGCCAATAGAAGTCTGCTCACAGTTTCTCTGGTACACGCTTGATATTCTCAAGCGAGATGAAGAGTTAGGAGGTATGCCTAAGAAAACAAAAACATTGCCCTTTGGTGAGGGGCAAATGGCAGGAAAAGAGAAAAAACGAAAAGAAAACATGAGCAAGGAAGGCATGGAGAAGGATGGAAACTGTTGCTTGGTCACATGAAACTTGCCTAACAGAATGAAATCATAAAGGAAAGGGGGAAATCCTGCATTGGCACAGGACTGGCCGTGGTGGACTAATAGGTTTTTACAGGCTCTTATTTCAGTTCTTGTATAACTCCGGGGAAATCAGAAGTCTCACAAAGCTCCTTTTTTTGCAGGAAATATCATGGGTAGGTGGTTGCCACTTCCAAGAGCTTCTCTAGATTCTTTTTAACTTAAGGCTTCACAGCTGTTTCAGGAACACGGCATTTCCACACGTACCTAGAGATAATTTCACAGGTGATCTGAGGCACTGCTGTGGCAGTTCGAGAAAATGATCCTGAGCAAAATAATGAAAACATTTGAGAAACATCCAGTGAACATTATTTTGATGTATCTTTTGCAGTTCTAACCAAAACATATCAGTATGTTGAAGGAGAGTCAAACGCTGGGAATGCACAGGGCAAGTGAAGGACAAAGGGAGAGATGGTTGAGTGATTTAAGAAAAAGGCTAAGTGATAAAAGATCTTCGTTCTGGGTTTTGGCATAGCCACTGCCTCCTGCACAGCCTTCAACAAACTTCTTAATAGCTTAGTTTTTCCCATAAAGCGAAGGATGCAAAGTTTAAATGTATTTAGAAATCATCACAGCATTTTGAGAACACTGCAAAGCATAGGCACAGCAGAACCCTCTCTGCTCTTCAGCGAGCTGATCGCCCGGGCAGTGCAAGCACAGTAAGTGTTCTCTGCTCTGTCCCAAGTGTTATTTGAACAATTGTGAGGCATGTTTTCAGCAAATGTGTTGACAGTGCCACTGACCGTGGTTTCACAGACATTCCAGGCAGCTCCTAGGGCAGCGGGATACCGGCATCGCCACCCATAGTCACGGTGCCCCTTTCGGCACCATGGTCTGTACAGCCAGCGTCCCCCTCACTATACATGGCACCCAGCCAGTACCAAGCCATACTGGGGGATTTTCTGGCATCCTCCTGGACGGGTGGGTGGGCTGGACAGACTTGGCAAGGGCTTGTGAGGTTGCTGCCAACATTCAACAAAGGAATCCTTTACACACATTCTTGCCTGATACGGCACCTTTTCAGCCTGCTCTGTAGCACTTGAAGGAAAAAAAAATGCTTACGTTCAATATGTAAATAAAAGTATTGATCCAGTAAAAAGGTCATTGCATTCATCCAAGGCAGATCACATTGCTTTCAGATAACGTTGTTCCTACAAGGTCACAAGCTTCTCAAGCACAGCCTGCCATTTCACTGCATGGCTGCACACCAAGAGTAGGAAAATGGGGAACGAGGTCATTGATCAGCACTCAAGGCACCACCACAGTATCAAGCTAATCAGATCATAGAATTCATCAGAGAGGACTTCATAACCAGCTAAAATATGACTGAACAGTGAAAACAAGGAAGAAACAGCACAGAAGGGAAATCCAAGTATGCTATTCATAGGCACTGTTATTAAATTATCAGAGATCTGTGTTTTTACAGAATGGTTAAGCCAGCTTTGGCAGAATTAAAAATTCCCCATCAGAAAGAATCTCCAGGACAGTGGTGGCAAGTTAAAACCAACTGGTGATTTAGGTGTAAAAAGCAGTGGAAAGAGAATCTTCAATATTATCACTGATCAAACTGAACAAAACAACTCTCATCTCTCAACTTCCATCTCAGTGTTTAATAAACCCATGAACTTCTTGTGGGTTCTTTTCATTAAGCACATTCAAGTTTTCTTTCCAACATTAAAGCATGTGATTCTATTGGAATATCAACTTCAAACCAGATTTTTAAAGCTGCATTTATGTAGTTTTAACACACTTTAAAGTATTTTAATGTTTATACATAATATTTTGTAGATCTGAATGGTGCTTGTTATGAATGGTGCTTAAATGTAGTTAAGAGCGTGAAAGGAATTAGAATCCTAACAGGAAAGTTACATCTGTGCAAGTACCTGAAAAGAGCCGAGAGGTTCTTTAAGAAAATGCTCTGGTATTTCCACATGACCTACCAAAGGGAAGGAGCACTGGTATGCTGCCAAATTCCAGGAGAGCTGAGCAGTGATTAGAGTTTAATTCTGGCATCAGAGAGGAGGCTTTTTTCCCCTTGAATTTCTCAATGTAAGAGACACTGAAGCTTTTTCCCAACTTTTCAGTTGGGGAAAAAAAATTCCAACAGACCCCACCCTGAAAAGCCAATAAAGAACTCGCTTTAGAGAAACATCTGGTAGTTTTAAGTGCCTTAGTTCAGTAAATTGTCCATTTTCACAGTGTGGAAGTGTGGTATGCACACTTTGACTGTAGCCATGAGCAGCATGGGAAGCAGGCAAATAATTTTGCTGAGTCAGAGTTAGGAATTAATACAAGAGGAATAAGCTGCAAGTTCTGACATGAACTTTAAGCAGAAGGAAAACTGGCCAGGATGGTGGGGAGTCATGCAGTCATTATTTCTAACTCGTAGAGGATAACTGCTGCTGAACACTATGATGATTCCTGTTTCACCATGTCCAACCACAGCTGAAGCAGCACTGTGCAATCTCCCAGGGTAAGAGCACTCAGCATAAAGGCACCTGAGGGACAAGGAGAACCGAATTCCTCAGCTAGGAGTGAAGGCACAGGCACATCAACTAAGGAAAGTACCAAGAGAAGCAGAGAGGACAGAAAGAAACTAATTTGAAGGGCAACCTATAAAAGCTGCTGCTTCTGAATATGCAGAGAAGTTTCCCAGGTTGACGGCATGGTGCCCACTTCTCAAATGGGGTAGTTTGGTCAGGGTACTTCAGGCACTGACACAGCACAGCAAGTGACTCTCTTGGCTTTTCAGCTGGTTAAAAAAGTACAGCTCTAGTAACAGAAAGCATTAATGAATCCTATTCCTATCCTGCAGTTATACATTAGCCCATGCTAATATTTCAACACCTTCACCTGTATTCCAGCCTTTATGCTTTGGAAAATAAAGAGAGCTGCCCTAGAGGCCTCGTATGCTTGTGCCACAGGTTCCTCCAATACAAGCACCATGTGGCAGCCATCAGGTCTCACAGCTAGGACCAGAAGACAGTGGTGGCTGGAAGTCACCACAGGACCTGTCCCAAGGAGCTGCGTGGGGTTGGCAGGACCTTGAAGGGGACAGGGAAAAGTGTCACTCCTGGAATCTCACCATCACTATCAGGAAACAGTATTCCCCCTTCAAAAACAAACCAACCAAAAGAAAAAAATCCCCCCCAAACAAAACCAAGATTAGGACCATGACTTTATTGGCTATTAACAATAAACCATTCACAGAGCAACTTTTAACACCAGGATTAGAGATAGACATCTCCAGTATTGCCTACTAGCCCAGTTTGGTTTTTTTTCCCCTGTCTTCATCACTGATAAAGTAGCCACTGACACCTTTCACCTCCAAAAACTTTTAAGGACATCTGCAATCTACAAGTGCTAGAGAGGGGTTACCTTGCAGCCACAGCTGAAGGGCAGCAGACATTCTACATAGCAGGGAGGTGAAATTAATTTCTATAAAAACCAGAAGCAAAACATCATATTCTTAAGAAAAGTGCCAGTAGACCTTTAATGGTGCTGGGAACCAGCCAAGACTGTGGGTTGTATTTCTTTTGAAAGAATCCTGTATAATGAAGCACGCTGAAAAATATGCAGAGGGACTGACAGCAGTGTTTATTTTATTCATGGCACTACATTTATTCAGGGAACAGAGGGAAAAAAAGAAAGCCCTGAACCAAGAAAAATTCTTCCATGGTATTATTCTTCCAATAATACCATAAAAATACAGGGGCCTAGAACAGAAGGTCAGAAAACACTGGTTCCTTCTGACTGCCTGGACATGGTCATGCTGCCCCTGTGATACCCAGAATTTTTATAGCAAGAGATGCAGCGTGTAGGGTACAGCAGGCCTTTGGAGGGAAAGAGCTGATTTTTATTTTTTGAGGAGGTGGCAAGCTGAAAGGAAGGATGAAAAAGTTGTATAAACCATGTTTTATAAGCAACATTTTAAAGGTCCCTTAGCAGGCTTAAAAAAAAAAAAAAGATGAAGTACACTCACTACATTCTTTCTTTCCATGGATGAAATGGGCCAGTGAAAACAACTGACCTCAACTGTTTTAATACTGTGTTTGTCGTTACGTAACCAAACCAGTCCCCTGCACTTCTGATGGGGAACTGCAAATGTTAAACAAGTTCAGTTTTAAATTGTCCTTCTGAATCTGTTTTACTTACAGCTAAACTACAGTTTATTACCAACATCAGCTAACATGACAACAGTTCAAGGAATATTCCTTTTTTTTAGCAGCACTTAATTCCTCCGTATGACAGAACTTTATATTCAGCTAATTTGGCTCATTCCCGTGCAGAGTATTTCTTTAGTTGCATGGGTCTTCTACATGCAAAGGAAAGTTTTGGCTTTTTTTTCTTTCCTTCTTTAAACAGGAAAAATCATTTCAAGTCTTCCATCACTGGCTATAAACTCAAGGCAGGCGTATGGCCCCAACTCTACAAAGCCATATACAGAGGAACTAATAAATCCTGATTCCTTTCAGACTTATGTCTTCTCTTCCTACCTTCCCCACCTCACCCCTCCCACTGAGCCCAATGACCCAGCACCCTCCCGAGGGTCCCTTTTCACACACAGGAGTCTTAGCTCCTATTTATGTCCTTGAACTACTGCTTGAGCAAAAGGAAGCCAGGTTCCATGTGTGCAGACCGACAGATTCTTGTTTGGCCTGTCTCGCCTATGAACTAGCCCAACTTACTTGGCAAGCCCTACCTAAAGCAGAGGAAATCTTTGGATTTATTGTTTCCACCAAGCCACTAATTTTCATGCAACTCGTATTAAGTCAGCTATCCACAAGATCTTTCTTGTGACTGAAGCTGGCCAGAAGATCGGAGTTATTTTTGAGGCGGGGGTAGAATAGGACAGAGCACAAATGCAAAAGCAGAGGAAACCATGCTAAAAATAATTTAAATATGACAGCATTCTCCTAATAGTTGTGTTCAGCTAAAAGGTGACTTGGAGAGATTCTGACAGGCTGTTGCTAAATTTGAAATATTTCAGATCCTGCCAATTTCACTGGCTATTTCTCAGCCCAACAAAACAGCATTGCAAAATATCAGTCAAAACATCTTAATACAGCTGGTGAAACAGTCGCTAATAATAGTTGCCTACTGACAATCCAGTATTTTCCTGGGGAATGTGTGCTTCTCCCAGGAAAATAAACACCTATGTAACAATTCAGGTTTATAACATACACAGATTTCAGTATTAATTCAGTAACCACAATCTCCTGTGTGTATCAAAGGCCAATATACCACTTGCTTGTTTCAAAACCAGCCCATTACAACAGGAACATTTATTATCAAAGAATACTGTCAGCTCACAGTTGTTGAGTATTTGTGAGCCGAGTCACACAGATATTACAGCACAGATGATAAAAGTCTCTATCAACTCTCCTTACTGACCTCCATACCTAAGCTAGATAAATCCAGTTCTGGGTTTGGCTGGAAGGACCAAGAGCTCTCCCCCTATTTGGATTTAAGAGATATTCTGTGCAGTCAGGGACTGATCTTTAATAAAATGGATTTTTTTTTCCTACTTCTCCCTCTCTGCCTATGGGCATAGTAACTTAAGTCTTTCAGACCATCTGAACATCTTCACTTGCTAATAACCTCCAAAACACAGTCAGTATACCAACTCCTTCATGGATATTGATTCCTCTGAAAAAGAGATGTTTTAATTTGATAGTACTCAGTAATTTATTATCAACACAAACCAGATTTAATTAACCAACCACAGCAAGTAACATCCATCTCCACCTTTATCCTACCATTTAAGACATACATGATCAATATGGTCATTTAAACTCGAGTGCAACATCCAGGTTTGCTCTGCAACCAAAATGTGTTAAATGTGTTCAGATACAGACTTTAATTACTGAGCCTCTGCTTAGGCATAGATTTCCCTCCCACAACACATGCCCACCATTCCCGTTTGCACTGTGACAAGGTTGTGAATTCACTATACCTGGCCCAGGGTTTTACTGCCTATCCCAGGCTGCCTTGCAGGACAGTCAAAAGGCCAAACCTGGGCTGGGCTCTTTCAGAGAGGGAAATGAGCAACGTAGGGCAAGACAAAAATTGTGGCCGGTCACTTGGACCAGTGCGTGCAAGTCACAGAGTACCCTATCCTCTAGTCCAGTGAACAATACGTAGAGTTGATCTGGTCCAAGCCTCAGTAGCTATCTCCATCCATAATCTTCTCAGTGGTCTCACTCCCTCTATTTTGTCAATTAACTCAATTCTAATGCTGTCATTTCATTCCCTCTTTAAAAGGAGAGTCCCTGGGCTTTGGAATGCTGTCAATCTGGTAAGTTGAGTGCCAGAGATTTACAATTGCATGTTTCCTTCTCTCAAGAATTTCAGTACTTTACTGCACATTCTTGTGAATATTCATGGAAGACTATTCCTAGCACCCTTTAGTTGCAACTACCTCTGTGCCATATTTTGAAGGATTTTTTTGTTTTGTTTTTAAGCATTTGGCAAGCCTGAGACAAGGATGATAAGTTCACATGCATCATTAAAGCTACACTGGGTGTTATATACAAACAAGTGCCAACAGTTTCATTACTGAATATTCACACTCAAAAAGCAAACACTTTTCAAAGGCAGCTTGTGCAACCTATTTCAGCTTGTCTGCAGATACAGCTGTTTTCTTTTAGTGCTGGACATTACCATTTCAGCTTTTATTCTGAAAGGAACCAGAGTGTCTTAATTAAAACAACTCAAAATTAGAAAGCAAAAAAGTTTAACTCATATTTAAAAGTTTAACTCAATTAACTCATATTAATAAAATTAACTGCTTTTGTTGGGAAAAATTCAGCAGTTGACTCTTTGAAAGATACTTAGCCAAAAAAAAGTACATCTGCTAACAAAGAATTATTAAGGGAACATCACAAGCCATGCATATAGCATCTTGCAATGGCACATTAAGCAGCATTACCTATGGGCCTTGATTCCAAGTTTGCCACCTTCTGGACTTGGAACATTTCACCTCCAGAAACCTTCAGCAAAACATGATTATAATTAATTGTCAGGGGAATCAAGGATCTTTTTCTTCAGATTAAAAGTTAAAACTAGCAATATTGATTCTGCCACATAGAAAGCCTGCAAACAAAGGCAACAGAGGAAATTAATTGCTTCCCTTGTTTATGACATTATCTTACAGACTCCTTGCATGTAACTATCAGCATGGTTTCAATAACCCCTCCAGTAACTTGAAGTCTGTGACTATGAATACCAGAAGACAAACCAAAGTGATTACATACATATATCAACTTAAACTGACAAAACAAGCATTAGTAATTTCCAAACAATGTCAGCACCATGCTCTTAAGTGCATTGCTGTATTTAGCAAAAGAAATGTCTAAGGTGCTAATACTACTCATCTTTTTTTTTCTCTTTTATGCTAATTTAAAGCAGAATTATGTGCCCTATACTCAAGGATTTATGGAGACATGCATGATTTTGAAGCACTGCAACATCACTGTTTATACCACCACTTGTAAAGCACTTCAGTTGAGAAAATTAACTTCCTTGAACTTTTTTTAAGCATTTGAATTTCAAGAGGCATTGATGTACATGTGCAAGACAGAGCTTGCTTCATCTCACTTTTCCAGAGAAAAGCAAGCATGCTAGATCAGATTCTGCCCTCACCTGCACTTCTGCAACTCCCATTACATGGAATGGCTGTTGATAAACAGTTACACTTGACTGCAGAAACCTCAGATGACTGTGAAACCAAAGCCATGTGGTGTCCCAAAGCATTAGTTCAGACTGTTGGCTTTCTTTATTATTTGTGCTTACATTATCTTCTTCACACAATCTAAGTAGATCAGAGAAGAAGTAATTAATTATTATGAAGGCTGTAGTAAAACAGGCTGTAGGTTTTATGTCTATGCTTCTTTGAAGGGGAAGCTAAATTCCAGCAAAAGTATGCTTTTGGAATTAAACTGCTTCTGTTCTATGAATATAATATTTGGGTTTTAATTAAAAAGACCGAGTAACATACAAACTCTGCTTTTGGTACTAAATATTCAATTTAGATTCCATGCAGCTCTACATATAGACCCAGACAACCAGAGTCTGGTTTAGGTTATCAATAACAACCTAATAATCTATAGCCTTTCCCTTGTATGTTTTTGAACTACATGACTAAGAAGCTGATAATTTTATTCAAGCAATGGTTCTTACTGGAAAAGTACATTCTCTAACAAAATACTGCTGCAGCTGAAAAGCCAGATGGGTTTGTACCACCATCTCAAACAGTACAGGCAGCAATAAATTCATCTAAGCGTGGCTTAAAGTCTCCAGCAAGATGTTTCTCATGCCAAAACCTATTATCTCAATTATTATTATTTTTTTTTAATTTGGAGACATTTTGCTTTCAAAAAAACCCTCAAACAAGTTACATTTGAAGAACAGCAAAGTAAACATAAGAGTTACAAGGGTGTTCTTCCATTTCAACCCACTGTTTTGGTCTCTCCGAAGAAAGTCACTTTCAACTGTAGCACATCTGAAGATGAAGCCTTCATTTAGTTTCCTCCCAAATTAACACAATAGGTAATTCTCTTCATATATGCAAAAAATATTTTCTAAATCCCATCTTAAAGGACTAAAATCTTTACATGAATGAAGTCATTAAAACATAAAGCATTATGGCAGTTCTAAAATGATAGTTGGCCTTGTAAAGATTCACTTCAAGAGAAACTAAGTATTTTAAAAACCAAAAGTTTAGTTGGTTTATATTTCAGAGGCAGGGTGACTCAAGAAACATTAATAATTGGAGCTTCAGTCTATGCAGGGGAATATATAGGCATCCAGTTAAAGTAACAATAAAGTAGACAAGTAAAATCCTAACTAAATCACTCTACTCTTTGTACGTTTATTAGGAAGAACATTTTACATCGAAGGGGAGTAAACTGAGCTTTGTTATTGGCAGAGAAGAGGCATTTGCACCACTCAAGCAACTTACTCCTTAAACTTCTCTTAACCTGGATTTTAATCCTGTAAATTTAGGACCAGTGCTCTGCTTGGATACAGTTTTCCACATAATATATTAGAAGGCATACATCTTGAATTGCAAAAATAGACAACTGTTTCCCCATTCTCATGAAATATATTATTTTGCATCCAAACCAGTTCTGTTGTTGTATGTGTAAGCCAACACAAGCACACCTCTCTCTGCAAACACAGCTACACCATCTTTGCTTTATTTAGACAAGGTGCATGCTCTAAACTCCAAAGAGGAATTGCATTAGCAAAGGCTGGTAAAAAAACTACCCGAGAAGAAAACTGTCATTAAGGTACCCAACTCCACAAGCAGACTTGTTTCTCCTGTTCACAGAACTCACCAACATTCGGCTCCTGCAGAAACATCTCTGGGAGGGGGATCTTAAAAACAACAGAAAAGCACAGCATAAAGCAGTCTGGATTCGTGTTTATTGAAGCCAGTAATTAAAGATGTCCTCATTTTGCCAGCACTAGAAAGCAAGATTCCACATGACTGCATACTGCACCTGGTTAAAGCCATACAATGGGACTAAGGTTTGTTTTATACATTTGCAGTCCTAATTGTATGTTGGAAAAAAACCCCCAATAAACTTAGTATACAAGACAGTGAACTTTCATTTACAGCATGTATATTGTTAAGTTAATGATGTACAGAGCAGTCACTTTCAACGTAGTTAAATTAAATAAAATATGAAATTCTGTTCAGTTTAAACAGTTTTTTAAAATGCCAATAAAAAAGTGCAAACTTAAAATCAAGCAGCATAACCACAGCATTTGTATGGAGGGCCAATCTTTAAACTTGTCTATTTGCTTCAAGTTGAATGCTTTCATCTTTTGTTTTCTTAGTTTAAACGTGAACAGTAGATGCAGTCACTATAATGCATATAAATATAGTCATATAATAGTTTAAACAGTCTACCATACAAGTGTATCTGCAAATAAAATGAAGTTTCACTTGAAAAATGTAAAGGCTGTTTGCAATTTGGCCTTTGGTTCCAATGCTTGAAGACACCAAAATAACAACTGTGCAGCTCACCAAAGTTGACAGACTTTGGCAACCACAGGATGCTACATTACTTACAACTTTTTTTCAACAAACTAGGAGCATTCACTTGCAATTAGAAACCCAAAATCTGTTTCTGTTTTGCCAGAAGCATCTTTCTGCAAAGCTGGAAAGTTATCACACAGTTTTGCTCAATTTTATTATATCTAAAATTTTTATAGAACTGGAAAGTACTTCAATTTTAAGTTTTAGCCATATTGCTAGAGAAAGTGCTTATCAGGTCAGATGACAAAAAAATGCAGTTTCAGACTGGGGTTTTCAAACTATATCCCATTACGATCACACACTCTTTCAATTTTCCTGTCGAGTTTTTGATGTTTTAGTGTCCAATTTCAATTCTCAGTGTCAGGACAGTGTGTAATTACTTCTTCTGGTGTGGTAACTTGCAACAGGCACCCATTACACCAGAAGTACATCCACATTACCCACCAGCCATCCACAGTCTTAGTCTAACTGTTACCTAGACAACTGTATAACTTCAGGTCATACCGTTTATTTAAAAAAAGTGAAAAAAAAAAGAAAAACATAGTATTTTCGACAAAAAACCTGGCACAAATAACATACTCATGTTAATATGTTTGTCAAAGAGGCAAGTAAATACTCTTAGCTTTCTAGATAATGTTTAGACAGACGTACAAGAACAGCCTCTTGATGTAACACAGGATTTGAAGTTAACATCCAGTACTGTGTTAGTGGTCAATCTAATTCTGTATATTTAAGTAACAATATATATTAGGGAAGTTATATCCAGACATCAGATTTAGTACAACAAGTTCATATCAATAAAAAGTAAACTCTGCATAATTCAAATTGTGGTTTTTCCCTTCAGCGTTAAGAGCACAGAATATGCTTGGTATTTTTAATTTATGGTAGTGTGTACATGTAAAACAAGCATACCATATATAAAATCAAAGTGCCGTTTCAGTAACCATAGCAGGTTTTTTGTTTTTACAGAATGATGGTTTTATGTGACCATGGACAGAGCTCCGTTAGAGCAACGGGGACAACCACAACCCATCTTTCCAAATGAAATGCTACATTAAAGAAAACACAAACCAAGTTATTGAGTATGTTCACCATGTACACATTCATACTTTTTAGGTTACCTTCAGAGTTGGAGCTGGCTGCACCTGCAGCAGACATGGTTGGATATAGGGCCTTGAAAGTTTTTCTTAAAAACCTCCACAGGTGTAAGGCAGGAATCAATTTTAGCTTGGTAGCTAATATTTAGTTACAAAAAGTAACAAAAAAAAATACTGAGAGTGTTCTGTAGCAGATTTCATTATGGGAAAATGATAATGTCACCCACCATTCTTCATAGGCTAGCCTCTTGGCATAAAAAAAAAGGCAGAAGCTATCAGAAAACAGGATTTAAAATTAAATACAAATTGCCAAACTACTGATTTTAAAATAAAACCAAACAGTGACTGTTTGTACTACAGTGCACAATAAGTTCAAGCACCTTCTAAAGACACATCACACACTGTGCCAGGCACTTGGATCTAAACAAGTTATAGTTTCTCCCTTTGTCAGCTACACCAGAAAGGGCATCCACACTCTTAGACTTTTTTAAAAACTAAAACAAGATTTATAACAAGAATAAATTCCCATAATGCTTAGTGTTTGGCCTGGAATTCTCCAATGTAAAGTAGTCTTTTTAAAACAGTGACTATTACCCTATGTGAAACACAGGATTTGACAACATTGCTCCTCTCCAGTCAATCCAACATTCTAGTTTCTCACTGTCCCAAATCTGTTTCCCCTTTTAGGGCTCCACTCCCTAACTAGGCTTCTTTCACCTAATTAATGCTCTGTTACACCACCACCACCACCACCTTTCCAAGAATATAATGCATTTGCAAACATACAAGTAGCCAATTCCAGTAACTCTGAAAGAGGATTTCGTTTCTCTTTCTTGCCTTGTGTGCAGTCAGTAGTAGTATTTCAGTAAGAATTCTCCATTTTGCTTCTCTGTGTTCTTCACAACAGGAAATGCAGCTGCACCTGCTTACCTCCAAAACCGAAAGAATTGCCCTATATAAACTATAAATGGTTATCTTATACAGAGGGATTTTATATGCAAACTTCCTGAATGTGCACTTTTTACTGGGACAAGGCAATGATGTAGGAAGCTCATTTCCCCTGCCCCAAGAAAACTGATAGCATCTGCCATAGCAGAAAATTCCTGGTCTTATCAGATCAATATACATAGTTATTTGGTCATTTACATATGCATTTTTTATGCGCTATCAAGCTTCATTCTCTGTTGGAGGAGAGTTTGTTGTTACCATAGAGTCTGGCTTGCGAGTCATCCTATCCAACTCCTCTTGAACATTTGTCAAAACTGTTTTTTGTCCTGAAAAGAAAAAGGACAAGGTTAAATTAACCTAATTTAAAAGAAATATTCTGACGAGTACAAATATTCATAAAACCACTTTTACATGACAATATATTATTTAATTTCTCATTATTTTGCCACCTACCCAAGAACACAGGGCTTGACACAATGCAAGGTAATGTCTATGTAAAGACTAAGAGATAAATAGACTAAAGATAAATACTAAGGCTTGATTCACCTTGAAGACATGAAATGCTGAGTTACACAGCAGAATAAAGCACAAAATTATCTTGTGATATATTCTACAGCAACTAACATTTCAAAAACAACCACATTTAGAATTTTCTATAAAAATCAACTCTATACAATTCTATTATTAGTATTGATAGCAAGGATTTTATTTAAACTCAGATTTTAACTACAAGTTTTCCAAGGTACCCAGGGCACCTGCTACAAAAATCCCATTTGCTTGGTCACACTTAGGCTTGCTGCGTTTTAACATTAAATAACAGGAAGAACTCTTTTCTGTCTGCAGACAATGTTTCCGTTAAAAAAGGGGACATGAATTGCATATTCATGTAATATCTCAGAGCAGTCATTTCAAAGGACTTCTTCAATTGGAAACAGACACACCAAAGTATTTCATGGAAAGGCGGATCTTACATTTTTATATTAGACTCAAAACTTTTTAATAATTCTCTAACTGAACCACCAGTTTAGTTCTCTCATTCTGAAAATTATAAACCCACAGACAAATTAATTGCTAATACTGGAACAATATATTCTAATGCTTAGAGCATACAAGCATTTAAGATTAAAAAACTGTATTTTTAGACAAAAAAATAGATTATATAACCATGTACGGCTTCCTTACATAGCCAAAGAATTTAACAAGCATCTGTTTTCCAGCTCAAATGTGTGTGAAATATTAGGTGGATTTTTTCCAGGGTACATGCTGAAAACATTAAGAAGGCAAGATTTGACTGTTAGAAATGTAGGTGTTTTTTTCCAGAGTACAAAGAGATAACCAAGTTAAAAGGCTACCTTTAATCACTATAAAGGTTTTAGATTTAAGCAGTAGGTGTAAGCCACAGTACTCTTAATAGCATCTATCCAAAGCATGAGTATTTAAACAAAATCTAAAAATTAGTACACATTAACTGTAACATAAATTACAATAAAAAACACTTTACATGTAGACTAGTGGTACCTGGAAGTTAAAAAAACCCCTAAATACTGCAACAATAAAAAACGCACAAAATTCTTGCTCAAACAAAAGCAGGTTTAAACAAAAACTGTGGGATTTTTGTATGCTACGTGAATACTGGATCCTTAGGCCTCCAAAATAATACCCAGCAGCTGTCTCCTGCAATTACCTCATACTGGACAGCAAAAACATTGCCAAGCTGTTCACTGATATGTAGGTTTACATACTTCCCTTTACCACCATCATAGGTGAGCACCTTTCAAAGGAGAAGAAATACAAGGAGCTGTTTTTAAGAAAATAAAAATTTCCCCTTCGTTATAAGTTAAATTGAACTCTAGTTCTTTATCTACTGCACAGGAATAGAAGGGTGAAAGCAAATCTTATAATTTGCCAGAATCTTCCTGTGAATATAAACGAAAAAACATTTTAAGTCTAGAAGTCCATATGAAGAAAAATAACCACCACAAAAGCCACCAACTAAAGTTCTCTGACATACCATGGTCTACACATAGGAGAAAGACAATCCAGAAACATAAAGGCAAATAAGATGTGTGAGGAATTACACAGCATGAAAAACAGACACAACACTGCAGCATCTGCCCAGCTGAGAGAGTTCTCTCAAGTAAGAGTTAACATAGCAGAAACCAATCCATCAATTAGGCTGACCAGTATGTTGAGATCCACGTCTCCCTCATCCTGTGACAGAAGCTCAACATTTCAACCACAGAATATTCATAGCTGTGGGAGAAACAGATGGTCTCTTTAAAGCTAAGTATTTTTAGTGACAACCTTCTGAAAATTTAGGGCTCTTTAAACAGTTCAGATTAGACACTTAAAATGCCTACAAAGATCATTTTAGTACATTTGCTTGCACAGAGGATGCTGCTGCAAGACTTTCTCCAAGATACTCTCCTCAACTCTTCTACAAAAGAGCAAGTAATCTTTTCTGTTATCACCAGCACCAGCTGCCTTATAAACTCAACAAGAACTTTTCAGATACCAATGTTAGGAGCCCTTACCTTTTCAGAAAAGTTTAATCTTATATTGGTTGAATATAAGATGTGAGCACATCAGCTGACAAGGAACAGGCATATTCTCTTGTGAGTGAAAGCCGATTGTTCTGTTCCGTAAGTCAGGGAATGAGCGTGAGCTGCCAACTTGATGCAGCTAAGAAAAGCCAATCACGATCTTGACATCAGTCAGGAGTACTACTTCCACCAAAGAAAGAGAACTGCTGTACCAGGCACTACAATGAAATATATCTGGAGTGCTGCATACAATTCTGATCACTCATGTTCAAGAAAAGACAAGCCGATAATGAGAACTAATGAAGAAAAAACTATTTGGGAAAATAGAGTTCAACCTCTAACAGAGAACTAGAAGATAACTTGTCTAATTTAGTCTAAGGAAACAAGAAAGTTAAGAAAGGATGTATGACTGCTGTCTCTAGATGTTTCAGGAGAGAAATAATCTATTTAAATTAGAAATTAATGCTGACACAAAAAGAAAAAAAAAAGGTAGACATAGCCATTTGTTATCTTTGAAAAGGCCTGAAAGGCACACAATGTTCTAGAAGACTGAAAGAGGAAAGAGTCAAGCCCATTACAGACTAGTTAGTTTTTACTCTAGCTTTTTTTCCAGAAATTGCCATTATGTTTTAGGTGTTTACAAAGAGCCTACCAGCAAAACAATCAAAACATCTGTTACCAACAAGTTGTGTCAAGCCCACCAAATTTCTTTCTATGATAGGATAACAGGTCCTGTGGAGAAGGGAGAAGTGGTCGATATCACATCTCACATAACCTTCATGTAAATAAACTAGAAAAAAACCACTCAATATTCCTTAAAAATTTATTGTAATTCATAAAATTACAGATTAGTTATCCGTAGTATTTTTATTTGGCAATCTACCTTGTCCAACTGTTGAAGATTTCAGATATGTAGGCAAGCATGCTTGAAGGGACAACAAAGTATTTTGAAAGACAGGATTGGAGGTAATAAGTTATTTATATAAATTCTCAAAGTGGAGCATAATAATTGAACAGGAAACAATGATTAAGCAAATGTACAACCTTTTGAAATACTAAGGTAATTTTATACAGACTAGAAAACCTCCTACTGGGAGGCAGAAACAGTAATAAACTGGCTGTATTGTTGTAACAAATCTTGATCGGGATCACACAGATGAAAAAAAAAGAATCTCACTGAGATGTCTAAACAGAAGCACAATACATCACACAGATTTAAGTAACCCCTACTTGGGGCAGACGAAGCCTCGTCTGACATATTGCATTCATTTCTGAGCCCCAAAAGGAACAGGTCATCTGGGCAAACAGTCCAAAGGAGAACAGCAAGAATTATCAGAGCCATAAAAACATGTCCTGTGAGGAATGGCTGACAGAACTGTATTTTTTAGTCCAGACAAAAGCCACAGGCAAAAGGGTAATAGCTTCCAAATATGCTAAAGACTGCTGCAAAGACAAAGGGGCTACACTGATCTCCGTCTCCACTGGAACAAGACAAACAGTACTGGGATTAAGAAATACTGACTGTACAAAAGAAAAAATAACTAAGAAATTAGGTCCTGGAATAGGCTTAGGTACTGGAATAGTGCTGCAGAGATGACATTACATCTTTTATTTCAGAGTTTGTTTGCTTTTTGATCACTAGCCAGGAACTCCCTAACTGATTCTGCTTTAGATAAAGAGCATGGATAAAATAATGCCTAAAAGTTATTTCTGTAATAACGGTTTACTTGACATTGTGGTCAGTAATAGCATGAGGCTGCACCTGATGAAGCAGGGGACACCTTCCAGTGTTTAATGGATTAAGAAAGTAATTAAATATTTGGATAATGTAGATACAATAATATTTTGTAAATAGCATATAATGCAAAATTATTTTGTTATCTTTATAATACATAAATTTAATAAAGATAAATTACAGAATTCATCATGTTACAACAACAACAACAAAAAAAACCCAAACCAATAACAAAATACTGATTTGCCAGAAGTCAAATTCTAGCCATTTTTGAGCTTTCAGAGCATGGAATGTCTTATTAAACCCTTCCCAATTAAAAAAAGAATTCCTTACTTCCCCTCTCCAGGAACAGTTTCAGTTCAAATACCCACGCTCCAACAAATGCTTTGGTTTTCTTACTGGAAATATCATCACTGTGGATGGCAATGAGTATTTTTCTTTTCCAGTTCAGAACGTTTGGGCCTTACACTCTCCTCTAAGCATCAGAAACCGTGGGCTTTGCATCACCATTAAATTTTACATCACTTCACAAGTCTGGGATCAGAAGTAGAATATTTATCAGTAATTTAGTAGTCAAATAATTTTGAAAGGAAATCCTCTGAACATGTAATGGGAACACTAATGTAAAAAAGAAACAGTTATATATCAAAGTATTAAATTTCTAATATCAGATGGAACAACCACGTGTTTTGCAACAGGTACCAAGTATTCGGATGGGTTTCTTTCATTTTCACCCAAACTAGTGCAACTACTTATCAGCAAGTATCTCATACAATGCAGTCATAGGTACATACACACAACAAATCCACTTGATCAGTGCTACCAGATGTGCTGAATCACAATAAAATACTAAATAATTAATGAGATAACTTCAAGTTGTCATTAGCAATTCATTTAAACTTGAACTCTAGGGAGATTTCAGTAGTTTGACTGGAAGCTACTGTCTAAACCCAATAAACTGCGTTTCATTCAAGCAACAGTTAAGTGTCAAGAAATGAAGGAATTCTGAAGTAAAAACAGAAATTAGCACTTTCTGAATATGATCAAGACTTAAATGTTATTTATATCCCAGAAGTGTAACTTCACTCAAAGAAACAAGTTACAACTGGCTTAATAGAAGCCCTGGAGTTTGAAGTTGCAGTAGTTTAATTCTTTTTTAAAGACTGCACATTTTGGCACTGTCATCTGTCAAAGCCTGTCACTTTACTGATCAGTTTAAAAGATACACAGTTAAGACCAATGTAGGCCAAATAAAATACTAAAAACATGCAGAACAGCCTGCAATAACAAGTCCAATACCTGATTTCTTGGCTGTACTTTGCACTCCTCCAGCACCAGGACTCCCAGGTGAGCCAGTCTTTTTGCTCAAGAGACTGTTAAAGAAACTAGCCAAGACACCTTCACTTGCAGCATTATCTAAATAAAAAACAAATATGTATGTATCACAGAATTGATATTGCTGGTAAATGACAGAACTTATTTTTTACATAAACACGTAACTCTCTCAAAAATCAAGGAAATAAACCTCAAATATGAGAGCCTCTCCTTGCTCACTTTAAAGACGCTGGTTCTTTGCTTTCTCTGGCAAACTCAGAGATGACTGAAAGTGTGTTGCTGCTCTTCTGGAATGGTGAGGGGGTCAAAAATTTTAATCTAAGTATTTGTATGCTTTTGTTTTTTTCCAAATTTAGAAGCCAAGAAACAAAGCATTAAGTATGGATGTGCAATTCAAAGATTTATAAATCCATTAACAAACTGCACCAACATTTAATGCAGTCTTTCACACCACACTACTTTTCACAGATCAGAACTTGGATACACAGCAATGAGACACGATCTAAAACTGAGTGAGGATTTTATCCACTGCTAGTGAGGTATGGCACCACACTGCATAATTAAAAACAATAGTGGCCCTACTAACTTTCTTAATGGACAGAAAGGAAACAAACCACACAACAACATCCGTCTTGGGGCTGGGGGAGTGGAAAGGGTGTAATTTTCAAGTTACTTCATGCACTATAAAAAATTATATTCTAGAGAGGGTTTAGTAAAGAACAGGTTTCATTGTGGATTCCAGAATAAGTTATATGAAGTATAAAATTGTATGTAGATTAAAGCAGTACCCACTCCAATAATCCAACTGATGCATAAAATAAATGTAGTTAAGCAACTTAAGGAAATAATGTATTTGAACTCTGCCTGATTGCTTGGCAATAACAGAACTCTACTTCAAGCCATATGAATGACAAGGAAAAAAAATAAGAAAAAAGAAAATGAAGTCTGAAGCTATGTCATAAATTCATCCTTGTATTAAATTAACGATACCATTAGTGAATAAACTCCAAAATCTATTTACAAAAGAGGATTGATTTTTTTTAAAAAGGGAGGTAACACATAATAACAACAGTAAAATGCTTATTCATACTTTTAATATTTGGATCTGGTTTCTTAACTGATGTTATTGGTGAGGCACTGGGTACATTGGCAGGACCAGCTCTGCCTTGAGTTCTTGGGGATCCTGCAGGGCCTCTTGCAGGAGATTCCTTGAAAAAAGCCCACATCGCACGAATCAGAAAAGAACTTAAATGGACTAATTTATATAAAACAAATGTAACATTACATACAAATCACTTTTTAAACTTTTATATTAGCACTGTAGTGTATGCACACTAGGAAAACAAACAAACAAAACACCAATAATTTTGGACATGTGTCCCAACTAAAAGAAAGGATGAATCACTGCATAAAATTTTCACTTCAATAATCAGATATCTTGATGTTTCCACAGTGAATTAGAATTAAGCAATTTACAAGCAACATTTAAAAATATTGACACTTTCTTTTTAATTTACTTTCTGCAGTTTGGGGAGAATATGTGTTTTAGATTTACATTTACGAAATGAACCTCTACAGGTCAGAAACATTTCCTCTTCCCTAGAAGGAAACAAAACACCTCCTACTCTTCTCTTGAATTTACTTACTGATGCTCTTGTAGGCGTCGCTGGCTGTTTGGCAAGGAATGACTGCAAAAACATATTAAGAATATTAAATATATTTCAGGAAATATAAAGGAATAAAATACAGTGAAGCTGACTAACCACTAACTTATTTGTTTGTTTTCTTCCTGATTATTTACAGGCTTCCTTTTAGGTAATTATATACTTCCAGACTTTACCACTAGAGGACAGAGTTAAAATCAATAAATAAGCTTCAGCCCTTTATCTTACACAGCCGTTCCAGAACTGAAAGCCAGAACTACAGACACCCAATTCTGTAACCTCTGCGATATTTATAAACAACTATACAAGAAAGTATTATTAGGCCTTTCTTAAAACAATAGAGCAGTAAAGAAAATAACTAGATACAGCATAGCCAAATTTGGTATCTTAAAGTCTTTTAAGCCTCTGGCTGTAAGAAAATCGCATCGCTAAGATGTTATGTTTTAAAAGCATGTATATTTTACAGATCTACGTTGCGAAATTTCAAATTACCTTCTTGCTTTTCTCCTTCAAAACATACAGTATTTCTGTTCTCAGCATATTTTCCTTTCAACTTGCTAAGATAAGCGGTTGTATTTTCTACTCGTATTTGTTAAAAGAAAGCAAAGTCTTACTTCACAATTACATCTGAATTTGCAAAGCTGAAAAGTGGCTATTTAGTGACTTAAATGAGGAATGAAAAACTGAGATGTAGTAACAATGGGGAGCTTAAAGTGAAGTCTTATTTAGTAAGGATTTCTTTTCATTCTTCCAGTCTTACCTGCTGCTTCATAAGAAATACTTGTTCATCTTCTGCTGCCAGCTCTTTATCATGGACTAACTGTTGAACAAAATATTGTATTATTAGAAGTAAAACCCGAAATTACTGTAACTGTTTTTATGTTTTGATGATATGAAGGGAAGAAAAAGAAGCAAATCTTTAATACCATTCTTTGCATCTAAAAAAAAAATCCACAAAACCCCCTATCTTTCATATTTCTTGCCTCACATGAAGAACTCTGTCATCAATGATGTTAATACAATAGTGATATACTTACTGTCTTGTTTTATAATATTTGCCTTTACATGGTAACCTCAATGCCCTATGTGGATATATGTAAATTGCTGAAGTCCTACAACAATATTTTCCATTTTCAAAAGGTGTTCTTGCCCCACACATGCAAAAAGGTTTATGTGATATGGTTATTTTTGGACTACCTTTCATTCACTATAGTGAATGATTTCTGTGTTTGCCTGCAGTATTTTAACAACCGAAAAATGAAAGCCTGATGTTTCACAGATTTGGATAAAAAAAATGACATTTCTATTTGGAATTCTTCAATATTAATAGTTATTAGTAGCCATTCAAGCAAACTGCATTTATTTTTCAGGTGGCAGGGAAGCGTTTATCCCTCTTTACCTTTCTTACAGGAGGTTTTACAATGAAGTCCTCATATGCATCTTCTGGTTTCACTGTTGTGAAGTTTTCATGTAAAATGGCAATTTTCTTTTCATTGTCCCAACCTGCAGGTCTATAAAAAGAAGGAAAGCTTTGCCTTTTCAGTCACAAAAAGCACTTCTACAGAGACCATTTATTTACCGCCCTCTACTTGAATAAGGCAGTTTTATTACAGGTCAGTCCTAATTCTCAGTTAAATTCCAAAGATATTAAGAAGCTGGACTGGTATTCTTTGAGACAAGTAACCCCAAGCAATATGCACTAAGTTCTTTTTTAATTCAGGATTTCAGAAGACTCACATACTAAGCTTTTGAACAACACAAACCATTCAAGTTATTTATATATATATCAAGTGTAGTGCTTAACAGAAAACAATCTGAAACTACACTGCTTATAAAATTGACTTACATAAAAACTGCATCCTTTTCTACCACTAAGGCAGGTGTGGTAAACTGAAAACCGTATGTTTTATGTACAATGTACTTATACAACAGATCAAGGTTCTTTTCCTCCTTAACTGATGTATATATCAAGGCAGCCCCATCTGATTATTTCTTTAAGGAAAATTATGTAAGATATAGTTTTTAAATTATAGTAAGAATTTCAAAACAGGAGCTAACGGACATGTATCTACTAGACTTAATTTTGAGTAGTTCAAGGCAAAAGCTATAGCCATTCAGTATTCAGGGAGAGGAAGGGAATGTGACAGGAGAAGACTCGTGATACTTTTCTCTGACATACACAAAAGTTACCTACCCTCCCAGGCACTTAACTTTGAAAAAGTCAAAAACGTAAGAGACAGCTGAGAGCGCACATTTACATGGAAATTTTCTGAGGGGAAAACCAAGAAAAATCACCTCACAAAATGGAAGACTTTGTAAAGGAACAAAAGCTCCAAATCCATGCACAAATTAGAACCTGTAAGAAGTTTTATACATCTCTCTACATTTTCAAAACAACAAATGCTACACAGAAAATAACTAAATACCAAGCAATCTTGAAGTCCAATTTCTCAGATTAACTTAATGTGCAATTTAACACTAAAATGTATTTTCTTGCTTCCAGATTACTGCAGACCTCTTCAGCACAGGAAAGGATACACTGTAAGCAGAATCTCCGAATGTGTGACTGAATGAAGTCAAAGTGTTCTTCCCTGTAATCATGCTCCTTCTCTAGTACACTCACTGCATCACACTGGAAGAAAGGGAGAAAAACAAAACCAATAATTTAATTCCAGCATATCATAAAACATCTCCCTCAACATTACACACACATCACTTTTACCTTGACCCTTTGGTTTTAAAATGCCATCAATAAATCAAAAGATAAAGTAATTAACATATAATTGATAAGATTATTACCCTTCTGCAAAATTAAAAATTGACACCGATGGCAGAAATTTACTTTTAAAATAAATTACTTATTAATCCAGAATTCATTTTGCATGTCTGTATAAAGCAGGTCTCCTAAAAGAAATTAAACTCTTCCATAATAGCAAACAGAACTAGAAACTCACTTTTGTACAAACTACCAGCACAGGAATACCAAGGTTGTGAGTCAGCACATTTTCTCCAAGTGGCAAAGAAACATGTTCATCCTCTTGGCCAGAAGGGCCTCTTCTCTGTGGTGATCCTTGGTAGCCTTCTTCAGGTTCTACATACTCTTGAAACTCCTTTATAACTATTAAGAGAGAGATCTTAAGGTACAACAAAGGAACTAGTTCTTCTTTTTAAACCATAATTAATCTGTGACTAACTGGAAATCTCAACTTTTTTTTTCCCTTTTATAATGAGGCACTACATGAGAACAGAATGCAAGCTTAAACCTTGTTGCCCCTTCAAACACAACAATTCTCCTCCACCAAAATTTATAGCAAGCTAAATCAAGTGCAATTCAGAACCATTACAAATAATCAAAACTGGCTGCAGGAGGTGTAGTATGCACAAATGCACATTCCTCAACTCAATGCATTTCATTATAGGGGAGCTAACCATGAAAACATAAACAGAGTTTACCAACATAGCCTATACTCACTGCAGTTTGTACCTAGTTTGGAAGAAAACATGGTGAAAATGTAAATGGACAAAGAAAACACCAAGATGAAACACTCACTCTTTCTTATAAACTATGGCTCAGTTTAAGTTTCTATTACTCTACACTTCTCTTGCAGGAGTCCAGTGCTAGAAATCTAAAAAATGCACTGCATGAATACAGGCTCAAGGACTTCTAAATGCTATCTGAAGACACTCAGAGTTATATTCTGGAAAACTACAATGGAGTCCAGAAGAAATTAGATGCTTTCTATGTTTTCAACGTTTTAATTCAATGGCAGCAATAAGTGTTCCAATAATATTGAATACTGTAAGACACTGAAGTAGCCGAGAAATAGCATTAACACCATTTTGGAAGCGCACTGTGACCCCACGCATGCTTTATCAAAACTGGGCTGCAACTTGCAGCTTTTATGTCTTTTTTTCATAATGAAAGTCACAGACTAGATAAATCTACCTAATGGATATCCCTGCTCCCAGGCACAGCACTTTCCAAAGGCCCAGGGCTCCCCCTCATGTGATAATCCCATCTGAAGACTCCTCCTTGCTCAGCCACAAGAAGCTGTCTGGAAAGAGGTCAGCAAAACTCCATTACTTGCTCCCATGAAGGCCTCTTTATTTTAGAAACAGTGGGAGCAAGCTGACTGTACATACAGTAAGGGAAACTCTTGGAAAAAGCTCCCAATTTCAGCAGAGTCACAAAGAGAGTGTTGTTCAATACATCCACCCATGTGATGGGGAAGGAACTGCAACTGTACTGCAGGCCATCTGATACTTCTGAGGCTGAGGAAGTGGTAAAACCTCTGAAAAGTTTACAACACAAATCTTGCAAACTGAAGTCACTGTACCTTTTCAAAATAGGAACCACTCCTGCAACAGAATGGGCATGTGGAAGGAAGAACAAACCAGAAAAACACTTCTGTTCAAAGCTGCACCATCTACAACTTCTATCTGCAATATAAGGTTGTGTGATTCTTGTGTAGAACAAGAGAGCTCCAGTTCAGAGAAAAGCTTAAAAAACACATTAAATATAGACCGTAAGCCATTCAGTCACCAGTTCAATATACCCCAAGGTCCAAGGAAATAAAAAAATTGAATGCAGTTGCTTTTAAACTTGGGGAGGCAGTGCCTTCTAGTGGAGAGGAAACAACAATGCTTTCAAAGAGATGCTTCCCTCTAGCAGTTTCATACTCAGCAACTGGACATCAAAATTCCATCATACATTCTGCACATTAAATAAGTTTACTGACTATCTCACAGAAAACAAATGAATTTCAGAGCATTTAACTAGAAAAGGGTTTATAAAAAGTACTTATTTCATTAATGAGACTCTTCCTAGCTCAGGATAGAAAAAAAACATTGAAGACAAGTGTATTACAGCAGTTAAAAGAACACCATTTACATCCACTACAATCATTCAGATGAGCCTCCTTGACTTAATCAAATGTAAAAGAATATTTGACAATACTGCTCTTAATTTACTACAGCATTATAATCAGACAATATTAATTTCCTAGGTTTTGGTCATATCAATGCAGAAAAACAACTTCTTTACTGAGATACGTATTGGCATAAATCCCCTCAAATCTGGGAAAGAAAAGCCTTTCAAAAACAGCAAGAGTGACAACATGATGCAAATCATTATTCAAGATACCCCAAGAATTTTACTAATAGAAATAACAGCAAATGCAACATCGAAACTTCAGAAATCTAATGGCACATCCTCCTGAGTTTCTACTGAGTGGAAATGAAGACCATAATCCCAGAGAGCAGAGGTTCCCAACTCTTCCCTCTCCCCAGAAGTAAGCAGTACCAAACACCACACATCACAGACCAGCAGCCAACCAGGCCAGAACTCACTCTGGTCGACCCATGCATGGAGGGAGTGGAAAAAAAGCTTCACTGTTGGAGATGAGCTGCTGTTGTGCTTTGTTAATAATTCATATGATCTGGCACTAACCCCTGACTAGAGACTGAGAAACACTACAGAAAACACTCAGCTTTGGTTACCAAGGGTGTCTGCTGGACAAGTAACTACTAGAGTTAAAAGGTGAAAGCTATGCTAAGAACCTCTAACTATGTACTGTGAAGGCAGATGCACTTGTTTCTGAATAGTAATAGGTCTAAAACACCTTTTAAAGACCCCCAGCCAATCCCCATTCCCATTCAAAAGTTAGCCCTGTTAAATCCAAGTAAACCTTTACCACAAGTGCTGTCAGACCACCTCTTACGAACAAACTCTATTTCAGGCAGCTAATAAAGAAGCTCACTTCAATTAAAAGTGTTTGTCACACAGCAATTTAATACTTTTTCCTTACCTCCCGCATCTATTTCCCACTTAATCTCCACTCTCAAACTTTTAATGGACATAAGGTTCACCATGGACTCAAACAGCCTGCATTGTTTTTTCTATTTCCATTTTTCTAGTGAGCTATGAATATTTTCTCCTCCACATAATTCATAATATGGGAAATAACTCTTTTCCCTATCAATAAGTAGGGGGAAATTACCTGGTTTAATTTTTATTTTTATCAGAAACTACAGATAAGATGATGCACATCAAATAGGAAGTCAGAAAAACACCTGTTCATCTGACAAATCAGTAATGTTCTGCTACTTATCAGTAAGGTCAAGTACTAGGAATGCAAGCTTCCAGTTAACTGTTTTGTTCTCATGTCACTGCTTATTTGCACAAGGTAATGAACGTTAAGGATAACAAGAACAGATGCATCATTCATGTCACAGAAGCAATTGCCTCGAAGTACCACCAAGAAAGCAATCCACAATTGTTCTTAGGTTTAATTGTTCTAGTAACAATAAAATCCTCACTAAGTGCTGTCAAAAAGCAATATGGAAATGGCAAACAAACACTACAACTTACTTAACTACACAGATCACAAAAGCACTGAATAGCAGAACAAGAAAAATGCAGAATTTTTTTTCTGAGACAATGATTCCATGTTTACACTCTATTTAAGGTTTCACAATCAATTCATGCAGCTTTTAGCTTTTTTGTGCACTATTTTACTGATCATAAATTTTAGTCTTGTGAAAAGAATTCCTAGACAAAAGATGTCTGGGCAAAGTAAGTTTCTTTCCTCTCTTAGCTTAAGAATTAAAAATGTGTTATTGTGTTTCAAGTCTTCAGCTTCAAACACTCCAGAGGACATTAATATAATAGCCATTTTATTAGTATACTTCCTTCCTGAATTTTCTGATTCTTGACAGTCGTCTTTTCTGCTCTGCTGTCACGAACAGGGAGGCAAAACTTAGGTCTTCCCTGAAATAATTATTCAAATGTGTTATTAAAACAATGATTTATCCTAACTGAGCCTGAATTAAATTAGAACATTCGAACTGACATTATTTATCTGAATCCATTCTAGCCAAGCTTTTCGCAAGGAATTTCCAGAGCTGCTCAGTGATAGGAGTGCAGACAAACAACGCCCTTGGTATACTCTGAATAATTCTATTTCTTTCAAGGCAGCCTGTTGCTTCCATGTGTGTCCTGCCTCCCATTCTGGAAGCTCTTTAACACAAAAGGAAAGCTTCTCATACACCAGATGGAGCTGAGCATCATCCACCCAGTAAAGCCAAGAGTCAGTATCTTAAATAGCAAACATAAGACAAAAGGCTGGGTGGAGAAAGGCCACGAAAACCTTGAAAGCAAAGACAAGCAGTCCAAAGTTCAATTCCATTGAGAATGGTAAGCTAACAAAAGGATTTCTGGGAACTGGCAGTAAGATCTTTGTAATGGATAAAGAACAACCTGGCAGCATTCTGAGCGCATGATAATGGGATAATACTAGAAAATGTGTCCCCAGGGTCAACAAGAACTACTGGTGACTGGTACTGAGTGCAGTAGCTAGGGAAAGCACTGTGGCCATTCAGCTTGGTCCACACACCACAGCTTGGACCTAGAAGCACCAGTAAGGGCATATAGTTCTGCAAGAACAGTCAAGAAACATAGATCCATAAGGCATTATGCTGCAGTAGGGATTTACTGGAATTAATTTAGCGTATCTCTTCACTCTGCACCCTGTTTCTATGTTCTGACTGCCTGCTTTGCATATGCTGTTTATTATCTCAGTGTTTTTGTATCTGGGCTATTGCAACAGTGATTCACTGTTCTAAGTGGCAGCTTACCTCATGAAGCATAGGCAGCAGGATTTTAGTAAGGAAAACTTTGCTGGTGTGGCTTTATTGATGGACTACAGTCACAAGGCATTCTTCAGGCTCTGTACTGTCTAACCAGTTACACTAACATAGCCACAATTGTAATAGGAATTACTTTTACCACAATTTGCTGTTAAGAGAATTACAAGCTACGGTGGCCAAAGTTTTTAGCACAGATGTGGCCTTAGGGACTGTCTGCAAGAACTCAGAAGGCAAGTATCTGAGATGACACAACTGCCCTACACAGCACCTGAGAAAAGGAGGGAGATGGACGTTTGGCATGGAGACATTGATGCCCCTGTTTTACCTGCATGCTGATATCGGACCAGAGTTCAGCACTCAGCCATAGGATGGCAGCAAAGTCCTGTAAGCGTGTGAATTAGGCAACTCACATTTTCCTTTTCTATTAAAATGCCAGAGAAACTAGGAATTTCTACAATATTTTAATTTAGAAACCTCCAATACAGTACTATTGGAATGTCTTCTAAGTTCCCTAAACATGTGCTAAAGCTTTGCCATAGCTGTAACTGGCTCCCCCCCACAGTACACTCTTAGTGAAGGCAGAAAACACTTCTGTTTTCAAAAGCAAATTTTAAGTGCACAAACTCCACCTCTGTTTAGATTGCCATAAAGCCTGGTGTGTCGCAGAAAGTGCAAAACGGGTTAGCTGCTGTGTTCTGAGACTAGAACTGCCTTTCCATTTCCCACTCCCAAAAAATCTCTTACACATTTTTTAAAAAAAAGCTTTTTCCCTTAAAAATTGCCAGCTTGAAAAAAAAATTTTAATGTAACTTGATAACCAAACCCAGGTGGTTTCAATCATTACATTTAAACTCTAGCTAGTACAGTGTAGGCACAAGCCTTCTGGGAAAGTAATACTTAGAAAGGCTATCAGCTACACAAATACATCTGCCTGCTCACAGGCCAAACAGATTACACTGCTCCTTAAGGTGAATCTAAGGAAGCTACTGGACAGTATTTGTGAGGTTTAAATACTCCAGCACAGCTAGCCAGTCCTGAATAAAAGCAGCAACCAGCAAGGACCAGTCTGAATCTATACTTCAGCTGAAAAGAAATGCATGTTACTAAGGTCTCTTCCACTGAAGGAATTTATTTTGGAGTAATTAAATATGAATACAGAAAAAATCTCAAGAAAATTTAAAACTATTTTAGGAAAGAAAGAAGCTGCAGGAAACAATACTGCAGCAATGACTGCTTGCCAGTGCCAGATTCCTTCCTGCTACAGATATGCCAGGAAAGAAAGTTAATTTATACAACGTTCCTAAAGTCACAGGACAGGAATGGCTGTAGTGAGAGACAGTTAGACATACCAGGATCACAGTCTGAGCCTTGTGAAAAACAAGGGCAAAGAGACTTACTGGAAGACAAGCACAGCATGGGAATGCGACAGCTCACTTCATTACCCAACTTTGTCACTATTAATTCTGTAAGTAGTTTTGTTTTTTTTAAATTGGCTTTTTTAAAAATCAAATTATCAAAATCTCACTGCTGCAAGGGATTTAGACCATTAACTCACCTGATGTTTTGTTAGCACAGCAAAACGGAAAGAGTTGTTTGAATTAAAGTTGCAATCACAACTTCAAAGTAATTCTTATCCAACCCATTATCAAAGTACAAATCTGAAGAAATTTATCATTACAAGAGCTAGTAGGTAAAAAAAAAGACAAGAATGTATGGATGCACAAAGACTTACACTTCTGTTCCATGTCTCTCATCTCTTCTGGAGGAATCTTCATCTTATCAATATGTTCTTGCAAGACACTGGCCCATTTTTGTAAAGACTCCATAACAGTCCAAGGTCTAGACATATCTGCAACAAAGACTACAATGGTGTCTTGCAGGGATTCTGCAGAAACTGCAAACTTCAGTAGCCCTTTATGGTACAAGTCTCCATCCAGAATCCACACGTTACAGCGAGTATGATCTGAAGGGAAAAGGTAGAGTTGTAACTCAACAGGTGCCAGGTTTTGGTTTGCTGGTCGACAAGTAAACAGGTAAGTACATAGAGTTAAATGGAAGACCAAAGCCTGGCTACCAGCAGATCTTGCCTGCTTATTTTTAAGACAGGTGTCTTCATAAAAGCCTACATTACTCAATAGATGCTTTCATTTAACAGGATTTTTTTCTTGGTTCAGAATCTTTTCATTTAAAAAAATAACTTCTGTTCTTTGGCTTTTACTAATGACAGTTGACACAACAGCTCTTTAATACTGCTCAGCATTCCTGAATTTGAATATCTATATTCCACGTAAGACCAGAACACGTCACACGTATGTAACTCCAACTTCAAGAGGAGGTGGTTATAGGTGAGTCCAGCAGGGAAACCTTAGGTGTCCCTCAGACACATAAGCTGGTTTAACATCTCACAACAGAAATAAGCTGCAAACAAGATACAAGCAATAAGCAGCTTAGGTTTCTAGCACAGGAGTAGGAGGAGCAAACACAGGATAAACTTACAACCTACCGAACTTTAAAGCTGTGCTACCTGCTCTTAATTCACACTGACTCAACACTGGCTTCTACTTGCAGGCTCCTTACAGAATGAGTACTGGACAAATGATATGGTATTTTAGTTGTTGTGTTCCCCCCTCATATTTTGATAGTGATTGGACATTTTTTTGTTGAAACATAAGGCAAGGAGGTGGGAAAAATCAGCTTCGACAGACAGCTGGCATGAGAAGTTTTACCCCAAACATGAGCTTTGGCAAGAACAGAAGAAACCAAAAATGGAGCATCATCCAGGAATGATGTATCAGGTACTCTGAACAACCAATTCCATCCAAATAAAATAAATAAATAAATACATTATCCTCAGAACTTCCTCCTGGAAAAGAACATCTCCATTTGTTTCTATCTTCTAGACTCTTCTTAGTACCTATTTCAAAGTATTCCCTATTCTACTGATGCTGTCCAGAGGCAACAGTGGGTCTCCACAGGTATTGCATACAAGATATGTGAATTCTGAAATACATGGATCAGCAAAACAATCACTGCAGATCCCAGATTTTCAAAACAGCTGCTAAGCTTCATGATTACTCTGCCTTACTGTATTTCTCTGCCCTATGCTCCAAATCTTTTAACTTCACAAAATAAATCCAGTTGCTGTGGCTATCATAACTTTACTCTGAGACTTAAAGCATCTGTCAGGATCAAAAAACACTGGCTCTAGAAAAAGCAAAAACTTGACTAAAGAAACTGGAAGAAGAAAAGAGTACAGAGATATACATACTACCCTTCACATCAGCTCTTGGATAACATTACTGAACAGCCAAGTTCCAGACAGATTACATCAAGATGCTATACACGGGCAGTCTTTCCTTAGTGTTTGTTATGCTCCTATTTAAGTACTGCTGGGCTGTCCTGAGACATTCAAACAGTCATCACACAAACAGGCCAACAGTTACATTTTTAACTTAAAAGATCTCCTTACTTACTGCACCAACACTGCATCTCAGATCCAGCCTTTGCAGTAAACAGCCACGATAATCGTTGTGTATCTAAGAAATGCACCTTTGCATATTCATCAATTGTTTCCCCCCTCCTTCCGCCCCACTTCAGAAAATTCTCACTGATACCACCCAGGATTCTCACAGCACTGGATGTACAAACCTAAATCTATAGGAAGAGCTCTAGAGACAGAGGGAAGGTCTGGTAAAAGTTTGGAAAAACAGAAACAATGCTAGGACATAATGTGAACACTTTTGCATGTTTACTGTTACACAACAGTAAATAAAACATCTATGCAGGACTCTGTTATCTTCTGCATTCCAGGAGAATCCTTTGTATATTCCCAAAAGCAGAAATCTACCAATGGCAAATAATACCCAAAGGTTACAAAGGTTTTGTTTGCTAAACACCTTTGTCCTACTTAAAGATTTTGTTTCTGCATAACATCTAGAATACAGACTGGAACCAGACAGAGGTGGAACTAGAATGCAGTTGGAACTATCACTCAAACAAAATCCATCTGCTCGGAAGACTGGAAGCCTAGCACTCACATCAAAATGTACTTCTTTAAGGAAATAACAACATTGCATGAAAATGAAAGGTTTTGCTCCTTTCATACAGTAAAGAGGCATGGCCTGTGATTTACATTTGCCACAAATATCAAACACACTTAACAATGCAGTGCTGGTTGTTCACAATTTGGCAAGGTCTTGGTGGCAAATTCAACTTTGTCAGCACCACATCAAGCTCCCAGTTAATCATGTGATGGGAATGCTAACTGGGCCTTTCACAGTGGCTGTGACATGAGACACCAAAACAGAGCAAACAACCACCAGATCCTGTTGGAAAAGTAGGTGCTACTTATTAAAGGCTACTACAATTGTTGCTAAAACCACATTTATAAATTCTGTCAGTATTTCATTATCCCTTTAGCCATGAAAAAGATTTTCCAGCTCTGCTGAATTTTACTGCAGGTGACTGACCCCTTGAACTGCAAACTGATCTCCTGCATTTATTCAAGAAGTATCGGTGGCAATTAGATATCCCTTGTTCAAGCTGTGAAAAGAAGCAAAATAGGGAAAAATAATTTTTGAGAGAACTACTTTAAAGATGTTGACAAGAAGACAATTTTTCCCCAGCAGAAACCAGTGTACCAGCAGCGCTTGGCTCCATCTGGAACAACCAGTTCAACTGGAATATGCATATGATATGACTGAAGCCAGTCCAAACCTGAGGCAAAAAACAAGACTGCTTGATTTTGTTACAAGTAAGAACACAACAACAGAACTGCTCTACTTCACTGGCACATTTGGCACGGTCAGGACCACTGTACTGCATTTGTAATCGGAGGCAGTTCAACTGGAAGGTCTCTATGGTGTTTATAATTGCCAGCTAACCCACACAGTATCGCTACAAAACCAGTCAATGTGGTTTGTTTCACTTTCCTGCTGTACATCTTCACTTTAACTCTTCCCTGTCACTGCAAGACACTCTGAAAACTACTTTTCTTTAAGAAAATTACGTGGAGCCTCTCTTCTACCGCCTATGAATTCAGCTTCTCAGCTCTCAAACTAACCTGCACAGACACAAAACATCTGCTCATCACAAAGAAAGGCAAAAAAATAGAACTGGCCACACCCCCTGAGAAATTCCACTAACAGAGACTCTCGAGCCTGAGCTCCGAGGTCATTTAATACTCTGTGAACCTCAGAGCTGTAAGTGCTTTCATCCAGATGAACTACAGTGTCATGTACACAGAAGCAGCCATATGCTCCAAGGATATTGTACCTGGGACTAATGATCTAGAAGAATCCTCTCTCTCTCAGGATTGCTTCTCAGGCGTCCCCAAACCTCTTCTCGAACAAATGCCTTAGCCTAGGCAGAATTTTGGATAGTATCCTGGGAAGGAGATTTTTCAGGTAGAGATTCAGCAGTGCACTTATTCTAAGTTATCCTGAGACCTAGGGACCAAAGTATCGCATGTTACACTGAACTACTAACATCTAACAGAACTGAACCAGCTGATTACCAACATAGTGATGATGTGTATTTTTCTACCTAGCTAGGCATCAGTCACTGCAGCCAAGCAGATGACAGTGAAAACCAAGAAGTTAGTAGGCACCTGTATTAGCCAGGAGGGTCCTTCAAAAAAGAGGTGTTTTCTATGCACTTGTTTAACTTTCTTACAAGAAAAATAGAACAATTTAATCCCTGATTTAATCTTTATGGGAAAAGACAAAAATAAGCGTAAACTAAGACATGCACCTACCAATCTAGGGTAATTCTACTTCAAATGTAGGAGGAGCCAGATTCAAATATCCCTTAAAGAGGGAGAGGGAGGGGGAGAGTAGGATGGGAATAAGAAGCAATATAGCAGATTTTCCTTAGTATTTCCAAAGGGAAGTGGGAGGTAAATAATGACTTGGCACTATGACCAAAGTATTTCTCCTGGACAGAATAAACTCTTCTGAAATGAAGAAGAAAAAGGCAGAGAGCAAAGAAATCCTCTAGCAGCTGGAAAAGAGGTCGAGAAGATCTCACTCCACTGCAGTTTGCTGCCAGTGTTGACTTGATATAATAAAAAGGAGACATCCTCAAAAATGAGCATGCTATAGTGAGCTCCTGAGTGCTTATCTTCAGTTTCCTTGCAGCTTCCAAGAATTGTGGGCCAATTATAAAGGCTTTGTTCCCAAATCTGTGTCTGAGCACACACACATCTAAAGCACATGAAGAGTTTAAAGAACGCATTCAAACCTGTCCTAGAGAAGGAAGAGCGTTATCTTTGCCTGCTGGGAGGTCCTGACCCACTTTGCTATTTATTTTGCTTGCTGATGACACTAATGAGACAAAAAGGAAAAAGGCGTGTATTATTAGATCCTAACACATCCACTAAAAGGATGCATGAAGACCTGAATTCTCCAGCTAAGTCTGGTAGTCAAAAAAGTCTCTTTTTTTTCCTGCTAATGCTTTTGGCAGGGTTCTCCTAATCACCCCAAATACCTATCACTTCCAGATACTCAGGAACAGCCCCAAAGTTTTTCAAAGGAAGGGACATACTTGAGGTTTGATAGACAGCACCATGAAAAACAGCACACCAAACATTCTTCTGCCTATAATGCCACCTCCTTTGATGTTGCAAGAAGCCTGATGTCACAGGCTGTCTTGACACTCCTAATCGTAGGGGTTGTTTTTTCCCTTAAAGTACCTATGCAGTACTAAACAAGATCGTGCATGGTGAGAAGGCACTTACACCAAGGAACCTCAAGAACCCAAGAATAGCTCAGCACTTAAAATTACAGCACAGAAGATTTTTAGGAACTGCAAGATCAGGTGGCCACTGAAGACACAGGCAAGGCACTCATCCTTGAATTGTGTCTAACTTAGTATCCAAAGAGAGTTTACTACCATGTGAGTGCAGGACCAATCTCCATAACAACCAGTCACACACTGTACTTAATCACACATGCAAGCCTTCAGTACATTTCCATTTCCAAAATACCATTATAGGATCTTCCTAGTTCATTTGTTTTGAGCAACAGGGATGAACCACCTTCACTGCTTCCCTCTTCCTAACTGAAAGCTCAGAAGGAAGTCATGAATAGGAAGACCATCACCCCCCATGTTTGAAGAGGGAAACTAACACAAAGAGGTCTAGCAGTTTGCCCCAAATGAGACAAGCAAAGGCAGATTTAGGAGCAAGGATAAAGAATTCACTCCTTATCTCTTCCTGAGCCTAACCTTCCTAAAAACAGGAGTATTCTGATCATTAGTCCTGCTTTTAAATGGTTTCTTGTCATCATCCCCCTCACACGTAGTAGAGAAGAGCAATCATCAACAGCAACAAAGTGAAAGACAAGGGGCAAAGAAACAAGTTCCAATCTGAGAACACAAAATACTAATTCTGACTTCTAAGTACTATTCTTCAGCCATTCAACTCTCTCATCCCAGTTATAGTTAACCAAAATTCCACACACAGCCCCCAGCAAGGAAACAGCAAAACTGCAGGCCCAGAGAACCATACTGAGAATTAAGTGGTCATTGATGTATCACCTTCTATAGCTATCAAGTAGTCACACCAAGTGACAATACATCTGCTAGTAAGTCAACATCAGCAGATGTATCTACCCTGAAAGTAAATGGATCCTGAGAGCTGCTCAAGTGTCCTTTTCCCTCATACACAGGTCAAGCTGTAAGAAGGGCAAGAGGGAGTGTGCACTGAACATAAAATGTATTTCACTTTTAAGAAACCCATACAGCTTCTAACACATACAGAGCAATGCTGGGACCAGCTACTTGGGCTAACTCAGCATACGCTGATGAAGCCAGTTATGAAAAAAACATGTCAGCTACTTAATTACAGAAAGAAGTCACATATAAAATGAACTTACCATCTCTGTCTTCGTCGTGAATATTTAGATACAAGTATTCCAGCCCTCTTCCTTTCTTGCCATGCTCTGCTCCCTGTATTTTAGCCATAAGCGTGGTTTTACCTGAACCATCATCACCTGCCAGTAAGTTTTTACAGGAAAAAAGGAAACTTTCAGAATTAATTTTAACTTTGTAGAAAATATTCTTTAAACACATTTAAGTAATCAGCAGTCTCTCTGTACATTTTTGGACCACATTTATTTACTGCTTTCTTTCAAGCATCTCAGCTAAATCCAGCGGCTTATACCGTAAGAACAAAGCACTTCACTATTCTGTGTTACGTTCTGTTTGTTGAAATACGTTATGAAACTAACAACATAAACCAAAAAGAAAGCAAATCTATCAGCCTGAAGACAATATATATCATAGAACATTTTACATAACTTAATTTTAACAAATTGACCTGTCAGTGCGTTCATGTCATTGTTTTAAACATGTTTTGTTTCTACAAACAAACCCCAAGCACCCAGCTGCTTGCATGTGCTTACTTACCAAAAACAAGGATATTCTTGCCTGATGGCAATTTAGATCTCGACCGGGTGGAAACTTCACTCAGTATCGAGGACCTGGGAAAGCAGCATCACTCGTGTTAGCGGGCACGCACCCAACACAGCCCAAAGGCTGCCCAAAGGCTGCCTGCTGACAGCACCGAGGGGCTCAGGGACCCGCAGGGACCAACCCCGGCACATCCATCCTATCCACAACCCGGGCACGATGCTACAGGCAGATTCAGGCTCATTTCAGTAGACTGCAAGCACGTTACCTTTGTAAAGAAAGCTTTTATGATTTCTAACACATATACACCAATGTTTTAAGTTTTTCTCCCCTGTAAGAGGCCACTTTACCGCAAATCATCACTTCCCAGCCCCTGACGGGCTCTTCCCACAATCCATTACTGCACGCACGGTTTCTCTGCCATTGTTGGTGTTCCCAAAGCGTTACTCAGCGATAAGGGCAGGCAAACGCGCGATGGAGGCTCCTGGGGCCCATCCCGCGGAGCCGAATCTCCCGGGCTCCGCACAGCCGCTCCCCCGCACCGTCCCCGCACGCCGGTCTCGTCCCCGCGGTGCGGGGCTGCCCTCACGCTGCCCACAGCCCCCCGGA
>VZRW01001045.1:197497-213939 GCA_013398125.1 Aegotheles bennettii | reverse complement strand
AGCGCCCCCTGGTGGCGGCGGGGCGGGCGCGGCGCTGCCCGGCGGTGGGGCCCGGGTGACAGACGCGGCAGCCAGCATCCCGTCCGGCTGAAACGAGCCCTTGAAATACATTTAGGCCAGAATAATATGGATTACCAACATGCACCCAGTCAATAGATGACACATCAGTTTGTTGGGACTGGCTCTGAGCCCTTGTGTTGTCCCGCAGCACCCTGCATCACTTGGAGCGGGTACCAGACCCGCACCTCCTCCTGTGCTCACCACCGCTCATCAGTCCCTCTGGCTCCTGCTCAGCGCCTGCACATGCTTTGAGTAGCTCCCTTCATGGGCATCTTTTAGCTATGCTACAATATTTTAATAATGTAAAAAACAAAGTGCAACAGCTGAAAATATTAGAATGCCAATTATAGCATTAGCATCATCTTAACCAAAAACTGAAAGACTTAGAGTAGTCTTGCTTGTGTTCATGCATTTAAACCACATTGTAGTGAGAACACCTAGTGTTAATAAGAGAACTAAACTCCATAATAAACTATCAATCATTCCTTTATCAGAATAGATAAAATCACAAATTAAATACTAAAGCTATCATCAAAAATCAAGTTACTAAGGCTTCCACTAAAGCTTTCTATAAAAATTGTCTAACTAGCACAAATAGTGGCTCTGCTCACTTACTTGAATAATACACAAAAAAAAGTCCAGCTGTAATCAGGAGCCAAATTTTATCAGTACCTATATTCTACTTACTCCAGCACTGGAGTATTTTATGTAGGTCAAGGAATGTTACCCCAGTCATCAACATCAGTCAAGAAATACTGCAGCTGAACCTCACGCTAAATCTTGTACCCATAAGTTCTGCTATTTCCACAAGCAGCTTCTATTTCAATTTCCCTACTACACACAGTAGTGTTTTATCACACATTTGGTGTTTTCTGACATAGATACATTTTTCTGCACATACAGCACATTAAACACATGACAGTATTTTACCTGCTTTAAACATTTCACTGATTAAGAGGAAACAAATTCAGACACAACATTAGCACGTGCCAGTTTCTGACATGAAGTATTCATTTTAGCAATATAGCCTTTTCTTACAAATGATATAAAGCAAACTAGAAAAAGATTCAAACAAAAAGCCAAATAAAATGTTACATAAATCAAATGTTCAAAAAGGTGAAATTAAGTTAAAAAAAAACTCCATAAATTTTACTGATAAAGACTGTTAGCTGTGTTAGGATTATTAAAAAAAACACCACTACAGTTTATCAAATTACAGGTAATTTAAATTTACAAAGCATAACAACTCTGTCACTGAATGAGTCCAAGACAATCCAGATTCTCCAAGGGCTCATATTTTTGTGACAATACCTCACTGTTAAAAATGCTGTTCAACGTTCTGCAACAAAATCCAAAATACTCTTGAAAGATCTTATTGATGATCTTTGTTTTGTCCTTGCCTCTATAAAATGGAGATAAAAGAGAAAATATCAGGACAAATGTTGACTCAAAATACCATACAATTTTAGAAAACATTTCAGTAGAAAAACGCTTGTCACTGAACACTCCCCCACGTACCCAAAGCACAGCAGAAACGCTACCTACTCTATCCATAAATAGCAGCTCTGCTTAAGGAGTGTACATATTAAACACAGCAAGAACTGCCAGAGAGATTGTCACAGCCACCATCAGAAAAGAGAGTGAACAGAGAACATATCCACTTCCTAATAAACATAAACATTAGAGTTCTTAACTGAAATTCTTGTCTTTGTATCCTGTCAGGTGGCACTGGAAGGTTCAAAGGCTCACTAATATTGTCCCAGTTCTCTCTTTCCAAGCACAAGCCCTGACTGAACTACATCAGAGACAGCACTGGACTGACACAAAGCACAGTCCCGTGGGTTGCACATTCTGATAGCCTGCCCCCTTTTTTGCAAGTCAATTCAGGGGCAAAAGCTGAAAACTGAGCTGACAGCATATATGATTACTAGAAAATTCAATTATAATTACTTGCAACTGTAGCCGGTAGTACTTCTTGGAAAGATCAACACTTGTCCGTCCTTTCTGAAATGGGTAAGACCACAAAATTAAATTCCAGTGATTACCCATCTTTTTTACTCCACTCAAAAGACAGTTAATTTCTTCAGTCGTGAAATCTTTTCTGATTCTTCTTCTCTTCTTTAAAGTTCTTGTGCTCGTGTCCAGGGAACATATTTCATTGTTCTGCAAATATTTATTTTGGTGTAATTAAAAATTACAGTGGTTCTTCAGGGTTTCTTCAATGTCACCCACTTACTGAAACACAGTATTTTTCCATGACCTTGCCTTCATTTCTGTCATGCCTACATAGTTTACACCTTTAGTATGTTTATTCCTTTAGGTTACAGTTATTTCTATACCACACAAGTTTTCATTAGTGCAGGAGGATGCACACCTCCATATCCATTATTCAGCAAGGACTGGCAGCTGAAAAATGCTTAACTCATTTCAGGGATAAATCATTATGACTGGAGTAGAATCAACAGAGGAATATCTTTTTAAATAAGATTCACTTTACTACTGGGCTCCTGTGAAAGGTGACTTAAAAAGAAATTATGCAATTCATAGTGGTTTTATTTGGATACTTATAAATATGTGAGTATATGATTAGGCTTTCCATAACTAACCTCATCTTTGTCAAGTGAGTATGCACAATTTTCTTTTAAGTGATGACATTGCTGGTTGCAGGTTTCTTTGACTCCTTGTCTCTTCGAGTTACTGTCTTGTTTTTTTCGGAAAGCTATGAAATTGTGAACAAGGCCACTTCTTAATTACTTTAAACTAACTTAAATCCACTGTAAAACTCACCATAGTGTGTAAGGAATATTCCTTCTAATTAACTTAAGTAGATGTTGCTTTATTAGTAATATCTCATTTTCATTAGATCTTTTTCTCATCAATGACATTAACACATGAGGATTATTTGTGCATTGGAAGTATAAACAGGAATTAACTCAAACATCAATAACACTATGATTTAAGGTACAAGAACGTATCTATTTGAATTCTTAGCCATTTGTCCCCAGTATCAAACACAGGTGCTTTTCTCAATACCCTGACCTAAATAAAAAACCTAATCTTTAAGTTATGTTTGTTACAGAATTAATTTCCTGGTAATACTCACACTTTTCATAAGTAGGTATCAAGTTATAGTCATCAGTCAACCTACTATTTCTACTGTGTTCTCTATTTGAAGTAGTAGATTTGTTTTTTCTAACTGGAGTCAAAAGAATACCTTAAAAAAAACAACAATAAAACATTATGTATCTTTCTTAAAACTAACACAAAACACAGGTAATGTTTTAGGAATTAAAATCTAAGGGAGAACCATCTTTTGAGCCATACTATCTGGTCTTGGAATATGCATTTTCTGGCCTATTAATATACAGATTTTTCACAGAAACCACAGGAAAAAGACCCCCATGATTCCCTATCCACAGATTCCCGTGGTATAGTCCTGCAAAAGGACAGTAGCAGCTTTTTTGTATTAACTTCCAAACCAAGCCCTTACTTTGGAAACTATCATTTTTGCTCCTAGAAGTTGATATATCTGTATGAAGTCTTTTTTTCTTCATTGGGGTCAGCAGGATTTCTGAAAAATATAAGATGGACACCAGTACAAATACCAGTAAGTAATTGTTTAATTTTCAAAATGCCTCCTTTAAACCAAAAAAAATATAGGATGCACTTTTATTCAATTAATTAAGAATTATAAGCCTCTTAGATCCATAATTATGCAATATTAGAATGAAATTACCTTGCTATGATGTCATACATCCATTCACACTTATTTCACCTTAATATATTCCCTTCTATTAGTACCTTACTAACTCTGGCAAACAGGACAGTCTCATCGAAGTGTATAATGAGGATATATCACTACTGCCAAGAAGTACACAAGATCCTCAAAACAAAAGTGGCCAGTTCTGATCTGACTTAGTAGAATCTTTGGTAAACAAAATTAAATTCGTGATTTTACAAGAGCAGGACAATCAGAATCAGGCACCAAAAAGATCAAAATTTTAATTATTTAAAACAAGTTGCAACTACTAAAAAATTATGATCAATTACTCTCATGAGTTTCAAATCTACTGTTGTTAGAAACAGCCAGTTTGCAAAGTTCCTTTTTGTATCTTTCTTCAGCTTCCAGAATGACTTTGTGACGGTCACACTGGTATGGGCAACTTTGCAGCATCTTGGTAAAGGTTCTGCTATTGAAGGACAGTCCTCCTGCTGTACAACCTGGAAAAAAACATAGGATATCATAGGAACAGCAAGCATGACTGCTATAGCAGCCATCATAAAGACCAGCAGTTTATTTTGCTCACTATGACCTATAATTTGACCTCCAGTTTTCCATATACACATCTCAAAAGAAGTTACATTTTTTGTATCTTCTTGAAAATACCTACTTCTTGTTTTGTACCTGTGCTCTCTCAAAAAAAAAATAAGTGTTTTCAACATGGGACCAAGTTATACTGCACTTCAACTCCAGAAGTAGTAAATGAGGCACAGATCCTCTACAAACGTAAAAATATTAATGGGATGGGAAGAAAGGAGCCTCAGTTCCCTTTGTACATTTATCCATGAGCCAAAATAAAAAAGATATCTTTGCTATGCTTTGAAACTTTCTCTGTGTGTTAAGAGTTATCTGTACCAACCCAAATAAATTATAAGTCTAGCTTAGGTATGAATTTCCTCACAGCAAGCCTTTCTGCATGTTTTTGACATTCCCAGGGTAATTTACGATTTAGTTATTCTTGGATGTTCTCACAGTTACCTCAGCTGAAGGAGAACTTTTGCACTGTGAGGAATTATAAGGCCACTGATACATGTCTGCAATATTCTAGCCTAAGAAAAAACAGTGCTAAAGCTCAAGTTGAATTTAGTTTGACCACTTGGGTTCATATGCCAAAATTATGTTCACAGGTGGGTTATGGGCTTTTTGGTTTTTTTGTAAGGAGATAGAGGCTTGATTACAAAATCCATTTACAAATCCTGAGTACCAGCATCATTCTTATAACCTACTGATAAGAAAGACCTAAGTTAATATTTACCTAAACACCTTAAATCTGCCACATTATCGGATGCAGATGTAGCTGAAATACTTTTTTCTTCCTTGGATATCTCCGAGTAGAATGAGTGTTGATCTAAATTAGGAAGGAGAAAAACTCACTAAGAAAATGCAGCCTATCTTTTGCTGTGGTAATCATGCATAAGCATACCTACATTCAATTGCATTTTCTGTTTGTAGATTATTAAAGTTTAATTTACATAACAGTAGAAAATCCAAATGAAATTCCTGAAATTAAATGGATCACATTTACATTTTTGCAAATCCAGAATAATTACATTTAATTCAGTGCTTTTTCATCACTCTGTCAAAGCATATTACTTCAACTTGAACAGAATAAAATAACCCTGTAAACTTACACTGCTCAACTAAGCCCTATTAACTTTATTTCCATTTGGAATCAGATGCTGAAAATGTGTTCTACTGCAATACTTATTCTCTATTTAATTACGTAGATCAGCTTGGTCACCTGTAAAGCTGCCATTCTGGCAAACACTGATCTAATGAATAATTTTAAGTTTTATTTATAATTTAGTTTCCTGTTAATTTATAAAGATTTGACTGAACAGTTCCCAATTCTGAAATAAATTTATAAAATTTTATTTTATTTAAATAAATTTATCTTTAGCCTAAGAAGATCAATGTAAATCTGAAGAACATTTATCTTAAACAAGTGTTCAACATGTAGGAATACCTTCAGGCAAAGGTCACTCTCACAGGCAGGGTCTAACCCCAATCTTACAAGTACAAAACAAAACCAGCATCCTTGAGCATTTCCTATTAATGGCTTTCATTGTTCAGCACAGACTGCCTTCAAACTAAACTTAAAACATTTATCTGTGATGCATTCAATTAAATATTTAAAATCAACTAAAAAATGCTAAAATATATCTTAGAAGCAGAATAAATATTCTGGTAAAATTGAATACAATATATAATTCCAAAACTATGCAACAGTTAAAGAACATTCTACATCATGTACTCTGTCATCTAATAAGACATAACATCTGGTAAAAAGTAGTGATAAAAATACACAAAACTAATTAAAATCTCATTAAGGACAAAACTATTTAAGAAAGGAATAAGTTTAGCTATTCATACCTGATGTGTGTGTCTGTTTCACATTTTTAATAATCTCTGCTGGTTGTTTAAATAAGTGTTTACTGGGAAGATAAAAAAGTGAACAAATTAAAAAAAAATAAAAATCAAGCTTCACAACATACATCTACCTGTAAATTAATATACACATGCCAAAGGCAAAACAAAAAGCACATTAAATATATTTAAGATAAAACTCTAAAGAATTTATTTTAATTTTCCCCAGGTACTGGCTTTGTAGTATCCAGCATATAATCACTGTGTGTTAGAAATCTGTTTACCAGAGGCCTGTGATTAGCATTCCTTGCAGTGCTGTTCAACATGTCTGTTCCAGCATTTGGAATGGACTGCATTCAAGGGGTGTTGATTTCGAGAGTCATTTGCAATTCTGATTTATGTAAAGATTTCTCAGTGCACATAAAACTCTCACAAAGTCTTCAAAATACTGTCGCCTTCACCAGATGTAGTAATTGTTCTAAAAGGTAATTGATTTTCTTGTTTTCTTACACTGATTAACTTCTATACAACCAACATGCTCCTATGATACGGTGATAATGCTTTTTTTTGTCATTGATTACCTCCGAATGCTGCAGGAGCAAGGAGCCTAATCCATGGTTATGCTTGGGTAACTCCTGTTTTCACACAAATACATATGCAAGGAACCAGCTTCCCCACCCATCCCCCCCCAAACAAAATAAAATTAATATCTTAATAGTTTTGTGCTTCAGAGCTCAGAACAACAAATAAAGAAGCTGTGTGAGCTCATGCTAATCAGTAGCAAAGCAAAATTTACTTGCCCGTACCACAGAAAATATCTTAGACTATTGATAATTTCTGAGGTAGTTGCAAATTTACAATATAATGCATGAAAGGAAACTGCGTAAGAGCAGTAAGTCCAGCCAGCCCCAGAAAAAAGGCACAGTAAAAACATGGGACTCAAAAAAAGAAGTGTAGTTTTGTTCTTACTCTCATTGCCTTTATTGAAGCATATGCAAGACAGAAATTCAAGATAATAGAACCTGTATCTATCCTTGTAAATTGCCTATATTTTTAGTTTATTAATAGGAAAGATAACCATAAGAAGCAAAAGAAAAAGAGGAAAATAAGCATTGTGTGATAGCAATGAGCAAGAGAACAGTGACTGACTAAAAAAAGACTCTACCTTTCTCTTCCCATGCAGGGGAACAATTGAATATGAAAGAAGAAAAGTGGGATGGAGGAGATTTTTTCCTAGTTTGTAGGCACTCCAAATTTTTGCAGCGCAATTCTGTAACTGCTGTTTTCCTAGTAAATGCGTATTACAGAAGTCTTTGTGGTTTCATCCAAACCAATGGTTCAAAGCTTGATCTACTGAATCAGTGAAAATTTGGAGGCAAAAACTAGAGACACTTTCATCACTACGCTGAAGGCATTAGAACATGGCCTGTAGCAGGCTCTGTACAATCCGTCAGAAGCCTACCGTTCAGAGAAAAAGATGAGAAGCTTTTATTACTACAATGTCTATAATCTTTGATCTGTGATGTCAAAAACACTTCCACAGGATATGCTCTAGTGAGCCCCCAAAAGGCTATGTCTTTTCACTAGGAGAAAAAGACATAGTAACAGATAATGTAGAATGCTGACATTCAATTTGGAAATTACGAAAGACAAGCAGTTAGTCTTGTATTAGTATTTCTGCCTAGGTGTAAGATACTTACTTCACTTGAAGAACAGACCGATTTTTTACACAAGCAGTTTGTGTGTTTATATTATGACTTTGAAGTACACTGCCTGTTTGCAGTCCATTAACTGAACATGGAATACTACTCTGTTCACTTTGTCTAGTAGAAACATTTACTGCATCCATAGTGTTCGCTATTACATCTTCCAGTGGAAAAGAATTTACAGGTGGAACAAGGACCTGATCATCCAACTTAAAAGTCAACGGTGGACCATGTACTTCTTTATGTGCTCTTTCTGTGTAAGTTTTTGGACCAGAAGGATTCACTTCATGGTATTTTGATGCTTCAGTATTGGCTTCTGAAGATCTGTCTGCAAATACTCTTCCTTGCACTCTTTCCTGTATTGAAAAATACTAATTAGTGACTACATGAGCTCCATAAAAATAAATCTACTAACAAGATTAACTAGGAGTGACCAGTCTGACTCTGAAGGTAAAGCAAATTCCAGGGAAGATTCAAAAACCCCTGAGTTGAGATCCAACAAGGCAGCAGTGGTGCTGAAGGTGTTGAAGAGTTAGTTATTAAGTGATAATTCCAGGCCAAAGCAATGGATTTGTTATTAGCACAGGCCTAAGTGATCTCAACTTTGTATAAAATAGGGTTTTATTATAAACTAAAATGCTTCATAAAAATACAGATGCCTGCATTCTCTGATTGCCCTGCATATTTCTAACTTTGTGTGGTACAAGGTAATAGTTGCAGGTTGTAGTTTCATTCATATCCAGCATTTTCCCTACTTTTCTAGCTCACACTGAAATTATCTTAAGGGTTTACTTTCTATTTTTCCTTAAATGCTAGAAAAATTTGCTTAGTTTTATCCTGCTTTGGTAAATAGGCCAACCTTTTCACGTTCTTTCTCAATCAAGTTTATTCTGTGTAAAATGTCTTTTGCTTTCTTCCAGTAGTCTTGTAGACTTCTTTTTCTGACTTGAACATCCAACTCTTCTGCATTGTTCATGTTTAATGACTTGTCATTTATTTTCAGGGACAATTTTTCAGCTTTATAAAATATAAACCAATATTAATATTCAAAATTTTATCAATTAACATCTTAATAAATATCTATTATATTTTAGTATGCTGAGGGGCAGCCCCAATAATTTAATGCAGAATATAACCTCTGAATAATGTGTTTACATAACTTAAATTTACACAAATGTTAATACAGTTCAAATATAAACTGCAGTTACGAGAGGTGTGCTTGCAATTATAGTTACTATAAGCTGTTTACACAATGATGCTGTGCTCTAAATAAATTACTATCATGGACTTAATCTAAACTCTGTATATCCTTTACTAGTGTGGGTTTCTTTTAAGAAAAAAAAAACCCAACAAAATAACTCCATATTAATGGCCACTGAAAATCACCACACCCCCTCAATCTTAAACAAAAATCTGTTATGTTTTCAGTACAAAAATGAAGATACATGCTTTTTACTAATTATCAATTGCATAATACCTTCCATGCTTTACAGATTGAAGTACAAGGTGTCTTTGTTTCATTGGTAGCAATACACAGTTAATTAAAAAAAAATGAAACAAGATAGTTCAAAATACACCCTACTTTAAAAAATAAAGATCAAGATCTTATAATATTGCAAAATAATTTCAGTAATGGCGATTTCAGGCTTGATTATCTACTGGTTTAGTCTCTATAGACCATGGTAGGTGACCAGGCAGAGAGTACCAATTGCACATTAAATATCAGTGTTAATATTTTGCACAGAATTTATAGATGGGAAAGTCTTTCAGAACTGGATCTACATATACAGGTTTCACAAATGCACTATTGCAATATTGTTGTAATTTTTACTTTCCTTTTTTTCTGTCTAAATGATATAATCAGTCCATAGTGGCAAATATGCAACTTTTCTGCAGAAAACAAACATCTCTTAGAGTACACAGAATTACAAAACCACTATGGTTAAAATAATTTAGAAAGTCAACAGAACTTAAAGACAAAAATTGTAACTGTAATTTTTAAAGCAGTAACAGTAAACTTACTCATTTGTTTGCAGTTTTGCAGCACAAAAGTAGCAGCTTTGTTTAGTTCCTCATCCTGAGACTCTGTTAATACCTGAATCATAAGTGGAAGACCATTGTTCTGCAGCAGTTCACACTGGTTTTCTTCTAAAATAGGACATTGTAAAGGAGAATAGGTTGGTTTCAGCGTCCTACATACAATCTTACAGTAATTACAGAAACTAGTATTAGTAACTTTCAGGGAAATTCTGAAGAAGAGATTTTCATTATGGACCCAAGCATGCTGTAATGACCTAGTACCTGGGTTGCATTAGAAGTAGCTTTTTAAAATATCAATAGCGATGTAAACAGTGGACAGAACCCATATGTATCAAGGACCATTAAAATACAAATCAAAAAGACTTACTTGGTATGTATGTATTGTAGTAGTTTCAGCTCTGGATGAATTTTACTCTACGATACCTAAACCCAAGCTCTGAAGCCTTCAATAGTAGTCTACTTTTTCTAAGCTCTTAAAGATACTATCTGCTAACAGGTTTTAAAATATAAAGATGGAACATTATAAGCAACCATTTTTCTGAATATTAATATTACATTATTTAAGAGAACTTTCCCTCAAGTTTGTCTTGATGAAATGCCATTGAAGTAGTTAGTATGAAAATTTAGTAGAAACTGACAAAGAAAAAAGAGAAAAATCTTACCACAAACTTCAGTACAGTGTCCAATTGTCAGAATAATACTAATTTTTTCTCCTGTATCCAGAGTGTCGTTAGACAGCAGCTTCAGTAGCTCTGACACAGTGTGATACTTTGTCAAGACAACACCCATAGCAGCTATTATATCAAAATAATTTGAAGAAAAATAATCTGGATAGTAAGTATACAGGCATCATCCAAGTATAAAATGCTGTTTTTCAAGGGAACTCTACAGACCTCTAAAAGCCTTGGACCTGCACCCTCTCTTTTAACATTTCAAATTACCACATCCCCCCGGTGCAGTAATTCTGCCCGTGCTACTCTCCATATCCAACACTGTCTTTTCCCCCATCACTTTTCCAACAAAATGTGACTTTAAAAATTGCATTTTAAATTCCCATATAAAAATGTCTTTTCACTTACAGTCATTAGCAATGCAGGCATCCAGAGTCTTTGTTACTACTACTGCAAGTTTTGTTCTTGAGTGACTCATACAGGAATCACCCATCAGTTTGATAAGAACTTTAGCTAATGTATCCAATCCTCCAACAGAAACAAAATATTTCTGCACACATGCTTAGTGGAAAAAAAAAAAAAAGAAAAAAGTCTTATATAATAAAAGTTGCAAATTGTTTTAGCATTTTATCAATCATCACAATTTTTCTGTGCACGTATTAATAGTTGAATATATATTAATCTTGAGAAATGTAGTAATTGTCTTACAGAATAGTTACAGGAAACACATGGCCCTTATATGTGCATACCAATGTCAAACATTATGCCCAAGTTCTATGTAAGTCCTTGGTTTCAGAGATGTAATAATGGCTTATATTTGTAAAATACTTTTAATGAAAACAGCTTCCAAACAGCTTTTACTGACCTTACTAAGCGTAGCCAGTTTGTGGCTATTTGTGCACTTCAGCACAATGCAGTGTAAGTAAAGATGGTGGAAGATAGTTTTCAGAGTAAAAGTTGGAAGATAAATTTGTAGAGACTGACAATAAAAACCCCAAACATTTAACTACGGAATTAAATGTACTTTTGTAAAAGAAAAACAATTAAAAGCTTGAGCTGCACTTACAGTTATTTGCAACTGTGAGACCAACAAATGAACAAATAGGACGAACTATCTCAGGCTCTGTGCAACTTTCAAGCCAGTCTTTGGCATATGGGAAAACTGAACAGCAAATGTTTTGATTATCTTCTGGAAAAGTAAAAACAAATAACTCCCAATCAAAATGTAGTATAAATTTCAGTTGAACGGTAAAAGTGAAAATAGACTGTTGTCACTTTGGAGAAATACTTTAAGCTTTTTTCATAATTTTAACAGCAACACTTACCATTCTGAGGATTGTTAACACAGGCACAGAGAGTGCTGCAGACTGAAGACCACAGCTGATAGCACTGATTAGTATTTTCATCTGATAGGTTCATCTCCAATGTGGAAAGAGTTGTTCTGTTAAGAACAATTCAAACACATCCCAAATAGCCAAGTAAACCTAAGTCCTAAATAGTCTATCATTTTTCTGTTTGAATTCAAACTGTTTGTTTACCTGAATAACTGCAGCAGGAGACTAATGCAGCCTGTATCTCTGACATAGGTTTGACCACTTTCTACAAAAGAACACATACAAGACTCTGAAGACATATGCAACTTGAGACAAAATTTTGTCAAGTTTAATTTACATATATAAATTCTATTTCCATTTCCTAAGCATATATCCCCTAAAAAAACAAATTCAAAATCACTTCAACACATTGCCAAAAATGTTCCACTTCTTTCTTTTTCCCAATACTACTGGGTTGCATTATATATATATATTTAAACTATAATTTAATTTTTAGAAGTAAAACACTTTCTGCTATTTAAGGAAATCCCAAGAAGCTATGATTTACTTACACACTTCAAGTTCAGTTACTTGCAACCATCCATCTTTATAAATTAAGTGTACCAAAACATTACTTATTGAGTGTTCCAAATTTCAGATTGGCAAATAGAAAAAATTGGTGTTATAACACAGAAAAAAAACCCAACTTACTGTTATTTGAAACCAGTACCAAGATGACATAAACAGACATTCTTTTCAAGTTCACACCAGAATCCTTATTGATTAAAAATAAAATGAGATCTTCAAAAAATGCAGAAGTACACAAAGTTTGTTGACAATAAACTGAAACCAGAAAATAAAAACCATTAAGTTCTAAAGCAATTCATTTATAATCCTAAATTATTTTTGTAATAGAGTAACTAGAGTCTCAATTGCATCCAATATGTGGTGGGTGGAGACAAACCAGGACTATAAAGTGACTGGAGGCTTCCCCCTGTAATCAGTTCTAGACCAACCAGGACCTACGCAAACTTCGGAATAATCGATAGTCATTTAACACTTGCTGCAGAGGAAGAGAAGTACAGCTGCCTGGTGTCACAAGGACATGCTGTTTACATACATCAGCAAGGCCTTTCTCCAAATCTGGGGATGGACAGTGAAACAGTGGCACCTTTACTGCCCCTCACTTGAGCTGATAATCTCGTAATCTGATTTTTGAGACAAAAAAATAATGGAGACAAAGCACAAGCAGAAGTAATAACATGGGATCATAACTCACTCAGAAACATAAATAATATTACTTATTATTACCATTACTCTCCATGATAATTCCTAATGTAAATAAAGCTGCTTCCTTTACTATGCAATGAACACTTGACTTTGCAAGATCATTTATAAAAATCAAACCACCAATTTCTCGAAAATACTCGCTTGCTTCACCTGTAATAGAAAAATAGAAAAAAAAAATCAGTTTCTTTTGTTTCTCTGTAAAATCAAAACCTTCCAAGATTGTATAACTTCTTAAGCCTTATACCTTTTATATGATTATTTTAGTGACAACCAGCTTCTTAATGTATACTGTGAACAAAAAATTGTATTGTTTCAAAGGAAAAACTTCTTACTGTTTTGTTGACAAATTGAGTAAATAGTGATCAAAGCCTCTTTCTGAGATACAGGGCAGTCCATCTGATATTTAAGGCATTCAAGCAGTAAGTTCAGATCTGTTTTCATATCTAAGAGCAAACACAAAATCTCCATGTAAATGGTTTTGTTTATATTTATCTATTACAATAAACCTGCCCTAAAATGTAGTATCTATATGTATTTTAAAGTAAAAAAAAAAAGTGGAAAAACCGAGCTACATCACTTCTCTCCATCTATAAATAACATACTTAACCTAAAAATACTCTTCTCCATAGTTTGTTATTTAACCATGATTTCCTTTGCTAAAGTTAACAGTCCCCTTTTAATATTTCTGGCCTTTAATTACTAGTAACTGTTAGTAAGTGTTATGTAAATTACTAAATATTAATGTGCAATTGCAAAATGCATTAAGTGTATAATTAAGTGAATAATACAGAGCCATGAACATACTCAGAGTGAAAACAGAATTGAAAATCTACACAGTAAATGGGGAAAGAACCCAGCAAAGTGAGGCTTCCTATATGATACATAGTTACAGAAGACTAAATCACCACAGCTGCTAGAATCTTGAATTGGGTTGTTAGGTCAGGAAGTTAACACAAGGCATTTTCTGGGCACCTACATAGAACCCTAGGTAGGTAAATCACTGTGAAAATCTGTTTCTTAGTCTCCTGGGTATAATAAAAAGACTTATTTGATAATTATTTGCAACAGTAACAGCATATTGTGTATTTTAAACACTTGTAATGTTTGGGTAATCTTAAAGAAGTTAAAATACAATAAAGATGTGGGTAAATACTAGCATAAAGAGGTGACACCGCAGTGGTATTATTTACTATTTGAAAGTTTGTCATTAGATTTTCCCCTCAGCTATCCAATAGAGAATCCAAAAGTTTGGCGTAAGAAAAAGAACATTTCCCCAACAGTTCACCACCCCACAACAGACCTACTGCAGTAAAATTGATGCAGATAGAAAATGACAAATTATATTAGGTATCTTACCACACTGTTTTTTCTGCACCTCTTGAGTTTCCATTTTTGGTTGTATCCCTGTTCTTCCACAATTACAAAGAAAAAGTGTTAAAAGTTGAGAGTTAAAATTTTGCATAAATCAGGTGACCCCATGCCTCCACTGTGGGGCACCAAAAACGTCCCTGTCCTTAAAAGTATACCTAGCTCTGTGTCACTTAGCACAATAAGCCTGATCCAATTTTCCTTACAATAGGTGGCCAACTTTGTCATCAGCCAACAACTGGTAGCAAGACCAGTAATGTTATGTGGAGGATCAAGTGTGCCCAACATCCACTATAAAACATTTAGCCTCCTACTCAGTGAGACACTAAACCATGACTACATTGTTTTATTGTTATTGATCAAAACCAAAGAAAATGAGCATAAACTGAGACATTATTTCTTAATCTAAAATTTATTACACATTACATGAACCACGTAAACCAGAAAAACCCACAGTGTTGATTCTATCTAAATCTAGCATGCCAGCATCTGAGAGTTAGTCGAGTCAGAGTGAAATTCAGGTTTGGAAGCAGAAAGATGGTCCCTTAGCCACAGCCTGAGTCCCAAACACGAAGAAAAGGTTGATGCAAGCATCACAGCTTGTATTTCAATCTTGCAAAAATTACTGAGCTCCAGGTAGAAACTTCAAATCAGTAAGAAGTCCAGCTTCGTAATGGATTAATTATCCTTCTCAAAGGCTCTAAGAAATGTGTGTCATCTTAATGAAGAGAGACAGCCCTGCTTTCCATTTAGAATTACTGATCCCATTCCTCTGCTGCTTCTGTTAGCTCAAATGCATCCTTGCAGTGGCATTGGTGAAGCACATGTTGTGAGAGGGAAAGTTAAGAGTTCATAAAATACTACTGTTTCAGAACTGATAATACATACACATTTCATTTACTGGCAAATCTAAACCTGCCACAGTAGCAGAAAGCTTGCAACTCTTCCTCACCTTTTTGCCCCTTCTGATACCACCCTGCCAGCCTAAGAGAAAACAAAAACTACCATGCATTCCTTAAGAGAAAAGCTGTAAACATGAGCTCACTTTTGAGCTAATTTCACTTCAGTAAAGTTTTATTAAATACATGTTTGCAGGGCTAAAGAGCCTTTAATATGAGAAGCACAAGTTTTTAAAAACACTATAGAAAGATATGTCTTGACCTTAACTGGATCTTTTCCTTTTGCAACATACAGAAGTTACACAAAGTAATACTTACAAGCCAGCCTATATTAAAACACAAATAGCTCAGCTGTTACTGTAAAGAGGAACAGACAAGTCACAGGACTTGCTGCAGTCTTCTGGCAAATGCTGCAAATAAAGTAATTGCCTCTTCCCCCTTAGTTATGGAAAATAATCCAGTAACACCCCTTCAAGCCTCGAAAAAAAACCCCATTTGTAACAAAAAGTGCAGATACATTATCACCTGTTTGTCGGCAGCATTGAAGCGCACGGCTCGGACGTTCACGAAGCCCAGCACGGGTTTGGGGGGGGACAGGGGCACCCCCGGTCAGGGCCTGGGCTGGGGACGGGTCCCTGTGCAGCCACACCAGGACGCACACAGCCAGGGGCGTTTTGTGTTTCCCTCTGAAAACCCAGGGGTCAAAGCAGCCTGGACTGCGGGGTGTCCTGCTGCAATGAGAACTCACCTCAGAGCCGAGGACGTACCCACTGCCCTGTGGGGACCCCTGCTCGGCTAGCGGGCTGTCAGGTGTCCAGGGCTGGGCAGCGCTCAGCCCGCCCCCCCGCCCTCTCAGGCGAGCCGGCTGTGACCGGCAGCTCGTTCAGAGCTGGGCTGTGAGGCAGAGCCTTAACAAGAACTCCAGACCATCCCAAATATAACAAGGA
>VZRW01001045.1:183902-197422 GCA_013398125.1 Aegotheles bennettii | reverse complement strand
TCCCGCCCCGCCGCGCGCGCAGCCGCTCCCCTCCCTCAGGAGCCGCCCGCAGCCTCGGGGCGAGGAGGCACCGCCGGGCGCGGCTCCGCTGAGGCACCGGGAGATCCCTCTGAGCCTGCCCGAACCTTAGCGCGACGCCGGGCTCAGGCCCTGGGAAACCGTTCAGTTTTCAATGCAGCTCTGGTTCCACAGTCGGCATTTGGGTACCACGCCACCAGCTGCAGCCAGTCACCGCCTGACCTCTGCCAGACACAGGGGGCGCGGAAGAGAGTATTTTTTAGAGTAACACACCTGACAGAACCAAGCTTTAAGAACCAATCCCTTTCCCTAGTGCCCCTCAACTCAGTAAAAGTTTGCAGGGCTTTCCCTCGCTCTCCTCACCAGCCAGACCCTCAGACCATCAAAGTTACATGAGTCATTTTCAACCTTTGGCAGTTCTCCCTCCTCAATCTGAGAAGCAGTGTTTATGAAAAAAAAACCAAAATTTAAAAGCCAGCTGTGCTGCAAAGCAGGTGAGCCAGTTTGTAAACACAGCTTACCACACCAAAGAACAGCCACTGCCTTTCTTAAAGGTGAATGAGAAAATTCTAGACTTAAAGAACAATCTCAGGATTTGGTATGATTTTATTTGCCCTCAGGAAGAGCAAAAAAAAAAAAGAAGATAAAATATTTACAAATAAAGGAACTTTAATTGTCACGTGAACAGTCCGGTCAGTGGCAGAACAGCACAGTGCTCACAGAACAGCAGCTGGTGGCAACAAACGGGCCATGGTTATCCTACAGCTGGAAAGTCGCCGAGGTCTGGGACATTCCACTGTAGATATAGGTGTTGTTAAAAATGACAAACTGCCCTGTAATGACCTTGATAACCTCCTGTGCAGCAGCTCCTGTAAAAGAAAAGAAAACATCAAAATAAAAAACCCAAACAGAAGGCAGTTTTGGGTCATACCTAAAAAAATGTAGAAAAAGGATGGTTTTTATCTAGAACTCACTACACTGAAATTATTTAGGAAGTGCCTGATACAACTCTGAGGAGGAAAAAAATGTCTTTCAGTACTTCCCAGTATAAGAGGCTCAGAAATCTGTTATTTCAAGTTAGTATATACTTTGCTGTATGTACTTTCTCTCTCCATGTACATGTGAGTACACAGAGTAAAAATGTGAGCAGACAGACCCACGCAAGTTGTGACCTTCCTAAATGAAACTGAGTTGTCAATTAAAAAAATAATCATGTACAGTTAAACTAAAATAAATTGAAGGGTCACTTCACTTTTGTGTTCTCCTGTAGTACGAAATACACTGTCATTTCTTCAGAATTTACCTTTACATATTTTTAAAGCACCGCACATACAAAGTTTCACTTAATCAGAAAAAAATTCCTACATCCAGAGTATTTAATACATAATTACCTTCAGCACTGCATGAAGTCAAATAAAGAAGGTAAGTTAACAGGTAAAATAGATTTTGACCATCCATTAAAACATTCAGTTTTGATAATACCCATGGGTTAAATCAAGGTAAGCAATCAAGCCAATTTATATTTAATATGTACTTAGCACAGGTGTATTGTGTTAATTTAAAGGAAGATGTGTATGTGTTAATTTTAATATTACTACAATTATTCCTTTCTTTTTTTAAAACTCAGCAGGTTGGTTGGTCTGTATGGACCTTAGGAATGGAGTGGCATTCTTACCTCCCACGAAAGCAGCAATAGCATGTGGTTCAGCAGCTCCATAGCGACAACTGGACAGGAGAGTAACAGTTAGTATTTCCAGGTCAGTTTTACCAAAGTGACACTTACAATATAATACTTACAACTCATGAACATAGTCATCTTTCACCACCACGGACAACCCATGTTCTTGTAAGAAACCAGTAAGGCATGATTTTAGTTTTGCAATATCATCTTCTACCTGATAGTTATAGACACCTGGAAAATAAATTAACTGTTTCATCACAGAACTGTAACACCATATTCAAAGTTAATGGGTTTAAATGGCAGTGTATTTTCTTTTTCTGAAAAGCTTCTAAGCAAATATTAAATTATTAATACTAGACTAATAATAATTGAATATTCTGTTGATGCTACTCATGATAATGACAAATTACTGCATAGCTGAATCAATTCATAATCCATGCAACCCATTTCAGTGGTATCAATTCAGGTAAATTCCTTGAATTCACAAAAAGAAAAAAAAATTCACTTGAATTTTCACATTCTTGAAGTTATATTAATATAAAAACAAAGCCACAACTAATCCTGTATTTGTAGTTTATAACTAGTATTATAGTAACTATTGGATCTTTATATTTCTTTTGATGACACTAAGTAACTGTGATATTAACATACCTGGATATCTACCATGCTGCTTATAAAATCTATCTACAGCCCGGAGCATCAAGTACAGCACTATTTCACTGTCTGGGTTATCCATGTGGGAAACTGAAAACAGCAAGGGAACTGGTTAGCTGGTACAGATGAGATGGAAAAAGAAAGGTTTTGACATACTCGAAATCAACTATTTCCCACATGCTTAAACTGTAAAACCTGCAATAAGAAGAAATCTTAATGAAAACGACCTGCAGCTGAGAATCTCAATGATTCAGCTGTCAGGTACATGATTTTGACTTGTGTATGACAAAACCATACAGCATGTATTTAACATAAACTGTCCAGTGAAGATATTCACATTTCAACTCTGACAGCTGCTATAAGATTAAATAGTACATTCCTTAGTTATAAGTCAGGGATTTGAAACTCATGCTTCATAAATATTTAACTGTAATGATTGTAAATATAAAACAGGTCTTAAATCCCCTAACATACAGCTCAGTAGTCTTTCTAAATATTAACTACTTCTTAAATCATTGCATATTACCAATTCATTCAAGGAGTTTTCATTTATAAATATTACAAAATGTATATATGCACAAAATGTATAGACTCTGGATATCATTTTGTCCAAAACACTGAGGATTTGCATAAGATTAATTTCAACAAATGTTGGTAAAAAGTATTTCCAGCTTTTATTTTTTAAAAAAATTTATGTGGGTTCAAAAAATTAAATGCAGTATTAAGTAACTAGTTTGCTACTTCACATACTGAGAAGATATACTGAGAGGGGCCAAGATAATTATTCTCACATCTTTGGTCAGGTAGAAAGCACCTTTCCAGCTCTGTCAGAGATAAGTGAGGTACAGAAAAAAAAGAAGTTGGAAGAAAACAATGTTTTGTTTACATGCTATCAAAAATAAAATCTGAAAACTAAAAACAAACACATGCACCCTCACAAAAAAAAGAATCAAACCAACAACAAAACCTGAAGCATGCATCAATCTGTAAGGTAATTTCTGAACTTCCAAAAAAAAAAAAATCAAACCGAATTCAACATTCTAGACTTGAAAAAAAAAGCATACTTCTAGTTGATGTCAAATTTTAAAACTCCATAATGAAACAGAATATATAATAAAAATCTTTTTGATCACAAAACCACTTCACATTGAAAATGCAATTAAAGTATGTGCCAAAAAGGACTTACTGATTTCATCCTTGTTAAAAGTGTTTAAACCATATTCTTCAGACAGAGATCTACACCGTACTACTCGGAGGAAAGCCGAGTTGCTGCCTAAGCAGGGGGTGCAGAAAGGAGAGCATTACCTACTTGAATGTGTATTACATCTTTGTAAGTCTGTATCTCTGATGTGTTAAACATGACTAATTAAAATTTACCATAATTTCATTTAACACTCTTCTGGTAGCTTGCACTAATAAAAACCTATCAGATTACATTTAGGTTTATGATTACAAGTATTTTAGTGAAATACTTTGTGCTTATTCACTTCTAGAATCTACACATATCTGCCATGTTAACGTAACACCTCACAACATGAGTAGCTCTTCCACAGCAATTCATCAATCACAGCCATCAACTTCATATTTTCCTCTTCCATGCTGCAAATGAACACTGCTTCTTTTCATCTTCTGCTATGAGATAACTCAATGTGCAGCTACTACCTAGCACTCAAAAATGAGGAGCTGCGAGGTTCTCAGAACTCCCAGTAAATGATGTATCAGTGCAGGGGCAGCATGCTCCTGGCTACACGTTTACAGGAAAGATTTCCAGCTGCAAGGAGCCTGAGCCAGACTGTGTGGACATGTACTCATATCCAGAAGAGACACAACCTAAAATGCCATCAATGGTACTACTCACTGCGTCACTGTTGTACCTTTTCAGACTACCAGAATCTTACAGAGCCTGCACTCAGTATCACAGAACAGGCAAGAGTGATTAGGTACTCATCACAGAAAGCAGAGGACATCTGCTACCTTTTGTTTGGACCTGACAAAATAGCACATCTTTTAAAAGCCAACCTTTATAGACTCACTAATGAGAGATGCTGAACATCCATTACATCCACTGAAGACAAGGGATGCAACTTCTAAGAACTTACTTGAAAAAAATCAAATATTGAGTTACCGATTAATAACTACATGATCATTCAAAAGTTTTTGATTATTTTATAATTAATTTGCATAAGCACAGCAACATAATCCAAGCATACTTACAAAGCAATTTTAATTCTCTCTCCGAAATTGATTCAGGTGCCTAAGAGAGAAAATATACTATTTCCAGTATGTACAATGACCAAAGAATTCATATTTTCAGAGATATTAATACATTCGTTGTGAAATAATCATTCTTGTAAAAAAAAAAGTTCTTAAATTGTAAATAATATATCCCTGTATGCCTTTTACTTTTATATGACCAAACCAAAAAGTGATAAATAAAACAGACCACAGATATTAAATGTCATTAAAACTTAAACCTTGTGAAGAGAATGAGGTAATTAAGCCTTCTCTTTTCGTATCTGTCTCCTGTGACTTATTTCCGTACAAAATGTCAGGGAAAAGATATTTCTATCCTGTCAGAATTTTGTAATTACCTTGCCTAGGGATTGTAACAGTTTAGCAGCATGGTTACCCACAGCAGCAATATCCTTCTTTGCCTTTTCACGGTATCTGTTAATAATAAAGAAGTCTTAATAATTACAGCATAAAGCCATCAAGTTCACAGTGAAGATCATTTCTTTTTGTTTTGGTTTGTCAAAGCTATGATTGCACTTACTACCTGCATGACCATACTACCTGTATGACTACTCGGCACGGCTGAGCTGTTCACTAAACACGTGGCTTAAAACTACATACATAACAGCTTTCTCGAAACTTGTTAAAATTAAAATTAATATTACTAGTCAGACAAAGAATACTAAGCAGTTTCGGAACAACAGCTATATGCCTTTCATTGGGCTAATATTTTATTAATTTCTGTATTTTAATATTTGTAGCCATAGTGCATTAGTTCTGTGAAGAACTATGACAATGCAAACATCTCAGCAACATGGTATTTAATAAAATCCAATTTCAGAGATCACTTTAAGAAACTGTAATTGTTTTATCTGTGAATTAAAACCCTGTAATGCTTATTGGAATTGAGAACTGAAGTACATAATGATTTGTAAATTCATGACTAGTGCTTATAGAATTCCTATTTATAAAGACTATTAAGGCACACAATCCTTTTTCTAGTAGAGGTTGTGTTTCAGAACCTATGAAGAAACAGTAAAAATCTATTAGAAATAATACTTTCCTATTCGAACAATTCAACAGTACAATTGCATAGACAATAAATTTAAAATTAACTCTTGTCTTCTGCAAGACACTGCTTATTTTGAAGAATAAAAAAAAAAGGAGGAAGCAGCAATCAATTGCAACAAAAATATGGTAAAACTGCAAGAAAGTCTTTTTGGCCCAACAATTTGCATCATGACCAGGATGCACAGGAACAGTAAGTTCATATAGAGGATACGTGCATTCAAAGATGGCCTTCCTAAAATCTTGATCCACCCTGATGCTGCTTTAGAATTTGCAGTTAATGTTCACTTACACCCTTCCTTATCTAGCAAGCAATACCCTTCAAAGGGCACTAATTAGAATCAAGTATTTAGAATTAAATATCTAAGAAACTAGAATTTCTGTATCCAGGTTGACATACTGAGGAGAAAAAACAGGGACTGTGTTTAAGCAACCATTTGCTTTGGACAGCAGCAGTTGGACTATGGGATCTGCTATTTATAGAAAGAACTTCACTAGATCTGCAACTAAGAAAAGTGATCACTTCTACCCAGCCATAGGAAACTAGGATGCACTGAAGGCTTAAACTCTAGCCCCAAACAGCAGATGGCACCTACACAGGGAGCAGAGAGTCCCAGGCTGCCACGCACCCCACAACCCACCTCACTCCAGTCTCACATACACACTTCCTTAAAAAAAAAATAAAATACAGGAATTCATGCACTTTGTGAGGTCCAAAGTCATCACCATTTACTACCATTAGTAACTATTAAAGAAAAAATTGTATACTTACACATTTTGCAATTTGATAAATTTATTGGAGTCTGCTATCATATCAGGAATAGTGCCCCGGACAGGTAAGCTTCCTTGGCCCTCGTTTGCCACAAATTCCTTTACAGCTCGAGCCAAAATCCAGAAGGAAGGTGACTGCAAATGCACAAGAGACAGTCATGTACACAAATGTTATTTGTAATGCTTTTTCTACATTTAAGCCTTAACCTTAATTACTCATTACCTGCTCTGTGAGATTTATGCAGCAATCATCATTAAAGATCTCTTCAATGCATCTTGGAATCTATTAAAAACAAGAAACAAATCAAAAACCAAAACCCAACAAATATAATTTGGTTTGTATTTACTTGACTTTTGATTTCTTGATTTATCTCAACACTCACTACATCAGTGAGCCAGCCCTAAGCAACCTCAGAGCTTCATACCAAAATCTCTTATGTATCTTATATAGGCAGTACTACTCAGACATATTTCAAATTGTAGCACTGCCTGAGAACAAGGCACGTCCTTCTGATCAAGATGAATGTTGCAAACAAAATCTCACCTTATTTCCACCTTCTACATGGAAGCAAGCAAGCAGCTTCAATATAGCACAACTTCAACAAATGCTTTCTGAGACTCTCTCCTAGACATATATTTAAATCAGACATCATCCACACCAATGACTGCTAATTCTTTATAATTCCACCAAGAGCTTTATAATCTGCAAAAGTCAATCTGCTAGTCTAAGACAGGAATACACCACTAATGAACTCTGGTTACTGACTCATTCTATGCATGAACTCAACTGTGCAGGAAGGAAATGTAGCTTCCTTGCTCATGCAAGGAAATAAAAGAACTTTCACCAGCTACAGTGCCACCTAGTCCAGGACTATTTTACTACATGTGATTTCAATTTTAAAAATTGTACTAATCCTGTTCTACCTAAATATAAATGTTGCAAATGGAATTCTTGTCCTAGAAGTGCATATGTTCTCAAAAAATGAGGTAGTTGAAATTACTTCAATTTTGTTGTATAAACATTTCTTTTACCTCTGTAGTATTTAATGCTGTGTTCACATTTTTTATAGCTTCTTCAAAGTTTTCCTCATCTTCCAGGGTCCCATTTTCATTCTTTAAGATACCTTATTGAAAAAAAAATAAAAATACACAATCCCCTGTATTATCTCTCATCATTTAGGTCTGCAGTCTGGCTTTGGATGTATTCCTGGCATATTAACTAAGCAGCAAAAAACTGAATTACCAGTAAGATGTACTGATAAAACTAACTACATGCACATTCTGCATATGATTAATTTTCCTGTGATGTTAAATAGAAGTTACTTACCACAAAAATGCCAGTTTATTTGTGCAAGAAAGTTTCCTAATCACTAAATTAATGTTTTTATTTTACAATTGTTTAAAATCTAGAAATACATTGTCTTAAAAGTGCCTCATTAATTTTAGCACCTGCAAAAAGTAGTAGATTGAAACATCAAGTCTGCTTACATACAGACTTGTATATGAACAGTGTATTTCCTAGTGTATTTCTCTCTCTAAACTAGTTTTTAGACCTGCAATGATTACCAGCAGTTCGGAGAGTCAACTGACCAACCAAATACTTGCAGTTAGTAACAACTTCAGTGTCAAAATCCCGTTGCTTTCCTCTTTGCTTTCCTCTACCTTTACCATGTCAAAGATGAACATTCTTTATAGGATTTTCTCTTACAGCCTCTCCTCCAAAATCAAAACATACCTTTTATCTTAAACAGCACACAGTAAGAAACACTGCCAAACTGCATTTAGAAGCAAATCTGGGATCTTAAGATCCACTTGTATAAAGCAACCATTCAGCAGAAGAATCATGCTGTATATTCCAGAGAACTTCCAATTATTTTTCAGATATTGCCTTACATGTATCTGCCAGTTTGAGCAAGTGACTCCTAGGCCATACATTACCTTGCCGAATCAGTTGCCTGAAGGCTTCTTTCTCTTTGTAACTCTTGGGCAACTTATCGCTTTTCTAAACGTAAAAACAAAAAACATTTTGTCTTTAAAATATCTACTACTGACCCCACTGTGTTCAGACTGCTGAAGTCTAGGAGCCTGTCACTATTCAAATACATCCACTTGTATTTCAATTAGTAGTTTTATGATCCTGCCTTCTTTTCTTTGTTACACATTTACAATCGAGATTATTATTTTGACAAAGACATATCTAAAGTAATAATAACAGACTGATGACTTATGCAGTTTTGTAATATACCTCATTGAACCATTTTGTTAGATACTTGGCTACAATCACAATCCATGGAGTGTGGCTGTGGTCCTGCAATTAAACAGCAAAGAAAAGGACACAAATTAAAAACTTATTTTAAATGTAAACTTCTAACATCTCTTCCACGTTTGTGAAAACACAGGACATGCACCCGATTTTGGTTTGGCAATCACATTCTCTAACAAATTACTAGATTATTATTCCTTTACTTAAAAGAAGGATGGCTGAGCCAAATTCTCCTATATTTTTCTGGAGTGGAACTTACATTATGCAACAATACCCACACACCAAAGCTCTGCAACAGCATGTAACCTTAAAATAATAAAAAAAGAGGGCATGGGGGGGAATCAATCTAACAACAGACCAAGTTGTCCAAGAATATTCCCTACTTCCCAAGACCCCCCCACTTGCTGAAGATTTAAGTACAGACTGTAACATTTGGAGCAGAGGCCAAAAGTAGTACCTTGTGACTGACTCTACAGTTGCCTCTGCTCAGATGAGACTGGGTACCAAAAAGAGTAATCTGCCAAGAGTCATTTTCACAGAACCCATTCTATGCCTGCATCTGTCTTGGAGCACATAGTGCAAACCACACACCAACCTTTTTGTCCATGTGATCCAAGTCGTAAGACTGAATGTGTTCCCTCAGCTCTGGAAATGGTTTGTCCAGTCTCAGATCTTCTAACATATTGTCAGGATGAGATTCAACAACTGTGAAACAAATTACAAAATGCATTTCAGAGTTTTATGTCCAGCCTTCGAAACACAACTGCACATCAAATACAGTGCATCATCTGTTTAACTGCTTGATTCTCAAAATGTGTTTTGTGTAAATTAACTTCAATGTCACAATAACCTCCAATTTCACTATTTGTGCAAGTCCATAATTGCTATGCATTCCTCAAAGAAAGCTCCTGATGATGAACCGCAAACTACAAAAGACTTAACAAATACTAAATACATCACAAGATGAAAAAAAAATAAGTGACATTAAATATCGAAGCTTTAATCCTTTTAGAAAAGTCTTAATCTCAGAAAATCCTCTAACCTGGATGTTCTTTAATAATAACTCTCATATAACCAACCAGTCCATAAGTCCTGCAGACCAGCAGAGGAATGTTAGAATTCCAGAGAAGTTCAGCCAAGCGCAGCAATGTACTGTAAAGAAAAATATATTTTTTTCATTATGTATAAGAGCACAAGAATTAACTATAAAGCTAACTTTTATAAGAGTCACTTGTGAAAGAAGTTTTCTGTGAGAGAATTCCAATATTACCATGAATCTAAGGACATATAAAATGACTAATTTTATATGTGAATTCACACTAGGTTAGAAATACAGTGTTTCAAAAAAAGATGGACCCAATTTCAATGACAACGGCTTTGAAATTAGGTCCATCTTTTTGAAACACCCTGTATATTTATCCGTTAGTTTACTTCTATTTAACTCCATCCTCCCAAATGCTCCAAATAACAATTTAACAAAAAACCTCGAGTTGTGAAAGAAATAAGAAAAAAATTAGATTTGTGTGTTGCACAAACAAAACTTCTGGTATGGACAATTCCAATCAGAGGGTTTTGAACAGCACATACATAGCACTGTTTATTCACAAATGCCTGCAAAGGAATCACCACTTCTAAGAGGCAAGTTGGCTCTTATTTCTGTGAGACAGTATCTCTAGCTCTTCTGTAAGCAGAGGGAAGGGAGAAGTACCTTAAGTATGAACTACAGCCACTTCCTTACAAAAGCAAGATTCAGCTATTCATCTATCCAGCAGCCTCTTGCCTCTGTGGAGGCAGTTTGTCTACTGAAACAGAAGCATGCTCTTCTCCCTCTAGCTCCTCAATACTCCAAGTTGTCATTTTTCATCTGTACTAGGAGAGGCCTCTCAGCAGAAGAGGTTTAAAAAAAATAAAAATCAAGAACTTCTGGTCCTGACAAAGTTTGTATGGGCAACATAATTACATATATGGGTAAGATTGAAAGACCTGTATAAATGATAAAATACACTTGCATAAGTTTTTTGGCAAGAATATGCCTGCAATTGAAACCCGCTTTTACACCTGAAAGAAAAAAAAAACAACTCTAGATGGTTCTTTACCTTTCTGGTAGCTGTGTTGTAACCACCAAATTAAACCGATTAAAAAAGGCAGGGTCATTGTCTAGAAGTTTTTCTGGACTCTAAATAGTAGGAAAAAAAATATATCAGGAAACACTGAAAATTTCTGAATACACAGCAAGTCTGTTCAACAATCAATGTAAAGTGTTAAGTGAAAGCTATAAAATTATGAAGATGTTATAAATTAATGTTTAAAATATGTAAATTGACTGTTTGCAAATAAATTAGAGATCTTACTCCTCAACTGTTGTTCTATCATTAAGTTACTTGAACCGCAACCTTACAAAGACAACACAGCTATTATTTCATGCTTTTAAACACACTGTGTAACAAGAAACATGCAACTAATTTAGGAAAACAAACCTCTTCGACAAAGTTTCCAGAAACATCATTATTCAATTCTTGCAAGAGCTCTGTGGCACTCTGGGCACGATTCTGTTTCAGAACAATCAAAACTATGTTTAATTTCTTGAAATTATATCAGTGCTATATATGTTACATACAAATAAAAAAAAATAAAGGACTTCATGACAAGCTATAATTTCTCATTCCACGCTTTGTTTATCTGAAGAAAAAATAAATCTCTTAACAGGCACTCGTTTGAGACCATTTTTAGAAATACCATTTTAAAAACAAAAATTATTTGACAGCTATTTATTGATTTCCAGGAGTTACCTATCCCTTCTGTACTGTCCTGTTTTTATGACTTTTCCCCCCATCCACCCGTACTCTTCAACTACAATTCTCTTCCACCTTATCCTTCCAAAGATTTTATTAACCTGTTCATTTTTTCAGTTCAATTTTGCCAGAATTGAGTTTAACTTCTCACTTAGGAATAACTAAAAAGTAAGTATGGGGAATTTTGTCAAAGAATAAGCAGATTTTAACCCATATATACATGTTTTTAGCATTACTCATAATAGTACATTTGAGTATTTACTCAATACTTTCATGCTTTCAACACACTTATCTCCTTACCTGACCAATATGGCTTTTTTGTAGAAAGAAACTGAAAAGGAGACAACAAAAGCAGTTACATGCAAGGTTTTATTTTTGAGAAACAACATTAAAGCTACATTTTGCAGCGCGGAGTATGTTGCTGGCTTTCATACATAACAAACAGAATTCCCCCTTAAATCTGCTTTTCTTCTCCCCTCCACTAGAATAGTTTTCCTCATGATCAATTTCTTAAGGAAACTTTTCAATGTTTGAGCCACAAGTCTGAAAAATATGACATGCCAAATTCCTCTAGAAGCCAGGCTCATACTGCAGGCTGGTTTTCACCAGGCTAACTGAAGACCCATTAGTACTCATTTCTTCATATAATGGAATACCCTTCCCTCCCATATAGCCCCTGTAAGCAAACAGGTATTTGTTTATCTACCTGAACCATAAGAGAATATGATCTAGAATTAATAAACAAATTAATAGAATTTGTAAAGAGTTTCTTATTCTTTCTTTTCTAATAAATGGCTACAGTTTCACAATGATAAACTAATGAAAAGTTATTTTCACCAGAATTACAGAAAATACATTCAGCCATGCTGAAACACAAGCAAATCTTGCATTGTCATGTCTCAAGATTACATCAAACAAGTTATTTAAAAATATTCTTATATTGAGTAGACCATTCTCTTCATAAACTTGATTTGTGAAGCAAACAGACCTGTAAGATCAGCAACTAAAAAAACTATATAGAATTTAGCAGCTAGTATCAAAATGATCATCCATGCTGTATACGTCACAAACGTTCAAACCCACAAAAGACTTGGAGAAACATGGAGAATTTTAAAATTATTAAGAATCTCATAGGATTTCTTAACAAGCATAGAGGTGGAACTGCTTAGGAAACCCTGTTACTTCTCAATTTGTATCAGAAACTAGTAACAAACCTACTTATTTCCAACATCTTCTTCAGAGACCCGATTCCCATCGACAATTGTAAATGAACCAATACCTTGGGGGGGGAAAAAATTATTATGAATAAGGAGGCATTGTGAAATTATCTGATACATCACAAAGAAGAGACAGCAGAGGTGTGTACACACCTGGCAGCACCAAGTTCTTGAGTATTTCAGTTCCTGTTGCCGTCGCATTTATCACACAAACATGGGCAGATTCTAAAGCTTCTTGTCCATGGTCACCCCACAATCTGTATTGGGATAGAAACAGAAATATTCTGAAATAACTTAATTTCGGATTGTAAAGTCACTATGAAGAGATTTGAAAAAAAATAAACAATCACTAAGGGAGCCCGGCACAGTGCCTTCCATCCACTGCGGAGGGGCACCAACCACAGTGAGCTCTCCTTAAGGAAACCTTCTGTGGCAAACCTGGAACCCTCTGAAGAACCCGATTTTACTGAGGCTTCATCTGCCCCATCCTTACACGGCCTGAACGCCCACACCTTTCTCTGCTGGAACACATTTAACGTCTCAAAAACCAGCCCGGCTCAGAACACTCCTGAACACGAGTTTTGTCCTGAAATCCAACCTTCCCTTTCCCATAGGTGCCATTACAAATAACACATTTTGACATGTTTTACGACTTATAACCAAGACGCTGAAACACGCGGGCAGCCGGGAATCACTGCGGATGGCTTCGGTGCCGTATTTCAGACACCCATAAGTAACACTGTGGCTGTGGGACGGGCAGCCCCGGCCCCCCACGGGCAGCGCCTCCCAGCCGCAGAGCTACAGCGTGCCCGCCCCAGCGCCTG
>VZRW01001045.1:163678-183386 GCA_013398125.1 Aegotheles bennettii | reverse complement strand
GGCGCGGTCAAACGCGGGCGCGTCCGGGCCCTCCGTGGCGCCCAGCTCCGCTGAAAGCGTCCGGCGGGGCCCGCCTGGGCTGCGGTGCTGGGCCGGGGGCCCCAGGGTTGCTCCGGGCGGGGCCGCAGGCTGCGTCCCCGGGGCTGCTGCTGAGCCGCGGGCATCGCCCCGACCCCGTGTGATGGGTGCGGGACCCGCGTGGGCACGGAGATGCCACCAGAGCCGGCCGGGACGTGGCAGGAGCTGTCACCGCTGTTCCGTGGAACGGAGATTGGGGAACGGCCGGACAGAACCGTGCTGGGGCAGCAGCCTGGGGATGGCGAGCACGGGAACCGGGACACTGCGTCCTTCGGGACCGTGTGCCTAAAAATACGGTGCCATTCCTGGAACTTACACTCAAAATGGGTATTTCTGCTCATTTCTCAGCCCACTTCTGGGCATTTTGCATGTCCTTTCTGTCCTTCTCAATCCTTTCTTTAATTAGGGACCATTACTTTTTTCCCCTTGTGCCAGGAGGAGATTCCCAGTAAATGAACGTCCTTTCCCTTAGAAATCCCGTGAGTCTCACCGTGTAGCTGTGGGGGAATTGCCACTTCCAGCTCCTGAGGCTACACTGGATGCACGAACATCTCAAGACACAGTCATCACGTCTTCGTGTCTGCAAAGAAAAACCCTAGAATATACAATTTGAAATTCCTGTTGTCCATCAGGTGTAGGCAGTCACTTCTAAAACAGGACACTAAAAAATGAAAAAAAATCTGGAATGATTCTGCCTTTTGATGTTCATTGCTGGCAGGACACCCTCCTGTTTCTATTTACCTTGTGAAGTATTTTTTTTGCAGTTTCTGGATTCATTATAAATTATTTTAATGCACACATAAAGAACAGCTGTCACCTTGGTATAACATTCCAAGTTCCCATTTGGAAACTGCCAGCATTGGTAATGGCAATGTAAGAAGAGAGATGAGCTGCCCAGATAAACAAGATACTCTTTCAAGAACCTGAGGTGTAGGCAAGCTCTGGAGTGATGAATGTTTTAACGTTTAACCTGCTCCTGCCTATTGCACTCCAAAGGCTCCAGAGTGAGCAGCCTGTACCCAAACTGCATTTCTGCCGTATTTTTCTTAATAGGCGATGACACAAGAGACACAGTCATGTGCCTTAAATAAAGAAGGCACTTGACGCCTCATTCAAATGTACGTTGCCATTATTAAAGATGCTCAGGCAAAGATAATTGCCAAGTTACTTAAGCAAATACACTTAGAGTGCCGTTTAGCCATTCACCTTGGAACCAAATAACTATTATTTCATTTCACGTCTCCTAAAAGGCAGCTCTGCCCCCCTAAGGTGATGCAGTAGTATGTACTAGCAGCGTTATCCTCGAGTGACACGACCTCCTTGTGTGAATGCCTCCCATGTCTCCAGATCTGCATTACAGCCACAGCTCACCTTCTTTTCAAAAGAGTCAAAAATCCAGTTTCCTCAAACCTGCAAAGCTTCATGTGTTCAACTTCTACCTGGCATTCCAGTCTTACTTGGAGCTTTCTAACCATTGTGGTTAGTTCTTATATAGCAAATTCAATAAGGGGGGCTCAAATTAAATCATACAGACAATTATTTCATATATAGGGATGGGAAAACTGAAGTGTTCGTTGTTTGTTCAGTATCACTGCATAGTGACAGGTTCAGAAGAAGAACCCATGTATTTGTGCTAGGCTGCTGCTCTGTTCACTCATCATTACTGTCAAAGAGGAATAAAACTGTAAGTATGAAGACTGGGGAAGACAGAGTTACTCTTTAAGGCAGCTTGAAATGTTTCGCTGTACTGGATAGAACTACATCTTCCTGTCATTCACTGCTAATCAGACACTTTTGAGATGTAGTCAAAGCCCATGAGAAATTTATGGAAATTACTTCACTTTTCTCTCAGCCTTGGAGAAATCTACCCTTCGAGCACCTACCACTCTCTTCTTCTCACTCCCATAGGTTTGATTTTGTGAGTGTGATGTAATTATCCCCAATTCAAGCTAGGAAAGTTGAGAACAGAATTAGATTACTACCGCAATTTTTGAAGTGATAAATGGCAATTTGAGGATAGAATCAGTGAAAATCCATTCTCAGAGGCAGCCAATATCAAGAGGCATTAGGGTTACAGAATAATGTGAGATTTGTATAAGCAGCAGTATTACCCTAGCTGGAAGGAAAGCTTAATATTTTCCTCAGAAAGAAAGGCAGCTGATTGGGTGGGGGAGCACATTAAACTGTCATATACACACTGGCTATCATTTATAGCTGAAATTTGATTCAAGCTATTTTTGTCTTTCTTCTCAGCTACTGTTACTCCCTCTTTCCACTTTTTCTAAATCCAACCATTTAAACCTCCATTTTGTGGAGTCCACTTCCTGCCGTATCTTCAGAATATTTTCTCTTGTCTCAGAGGTCTCCCTGTGCCCTGCCTCTGTAGTCCACATATGTAGACATCTATGTGTTTTCAAATGTGAGAAGATAAAAGCTGAAGTGTCAGATGCGTGCAGGCATCGGGCCACTTCAATGGCACTGTGCCCTGCGAGCAAGATCTGAGCCTTAGTTTTCAAGTTTCGCTTGAAAACACTTGCTCAGCATTCTCTGTGTTGTATATGGGTTTCCCCAATCTATAGTCTGCTTTTTAATATTCAGAATTCCATTTCTTCTCTCCACTGGTAAGTTGGTATTTTTTCTACTTTTTCCCATGCTCCAGAACAGCTTTCCTGACTATTTACATCTAACTGTCTGCATCTGGCTTCCCTGCCTACAGACACAGCACAAAGCCACACAAGAGTAAGAACCAAAGCTCCACAACTTCTCACAGCTCATTTGTTCTGTTAAACAGCAAAGTCTTAACCCGATGGCAGGGCTGCTGTACTGCTTCCAGCGTGGGGGTCACCATGAGGACCTGTGTGTGCAGAGTACTTGGTCACAGACACACCTGTACTGCCTGTGCCTGGTGTGTGTGTCAGGCCTACGTGGGGACCTGAGTAGATCACAGAAATAAAGTGAGAAGTCGACCTGAGTAAGCCCTTATAGAACTCCTCCATGGACACCTTTACAGCAGTTTACATCCCTTACTGAGTAATTTAGCTTGCACCAGTGAATCTCAAAGTTTTTATAGCTGAACCCTATGGAAAGCTCCTGAAAAAGGAAATGAATTCTTACAAGGCAGTACCACAACATAAAAGTTGTATAAAATGCTTTCATTGATTTTTTTCTTCCATTTTCTTGATTGCATAATAGAAGAATCCCTATTTCTGTGTGCTGTAGTCTTAGTGAAAATCAATATTTATAAAGTGTATTCTTGACCGATGGCATTTCATCAGATTTAGCAAAATTACTACCAAGGAGCCATTTTTCTTACCACAAAGATGTCTTAAGACATTTTACAGCTGCAGGTTTGGTATCTCATTGTAGTTTCTTCATGGGTTCAGCAGGATCATACCTAGGTATCTGGATCATACCAGCTAACTGAGACTTCACAGATAGGCACCTTGCTCTAGAGTCTGCTGTGTTGTCTATAATATAACCACGATTTGGCTTTGTAAAAAGTTTTTTTAGAGTTAAAAAGAAAAAAAATAGATTGCAAATTTATCCTTAATTGGTATGACTTTTATCTTGCTTAAAAGTAGCACAAGTAATTTTTTTTCTGAGATCTCATCTAAGCACTGATCCTGAAGTTTTCATTACAAATCAGGTGGAAGCATTTTTTTTGCAGCTGGAGAGAGTGTTTAAGAAAAGAGGCAGTTACTAGGTGATGTTTCTCCCTGCACAACATAAAAGTGAAAAGGGCAGTTCCCATTACAATGTGCACACATTATTGTGCCCTGATGCTCAGAGCAGGTTACAACTCTTGCTTCCTTGTGTGTAGAACAGGAAAATACTTTTTCCTAAATTTGATTCCCATGCCACCTGAACATTCTTGGTTCCTCTCTACATCCTGGCACTTCAGTTTTCTCAGTTTGACATTTTCCTTATCCTGTGCCAAGTTAGCAAATAGAGTGAGCAGCAGCAGGAGCAGCAGCAGGAGGAGCGTGGGTGCTTTCCCTGTCCTGCAAGAATTGCTTTGGTTGCTCTGTATCTTTAAGGGGCTGACCCTATCCCACGGTGAGCCATTATAAAGGCAGGTAAGCAGCAGTGCCCTGATCAGAGAGCTGAGAGCAAAGCAGGGTGCAGCCCCCCTGTAATGACTGGCCACCACAGTTGGGGATATGGGCAGGATGACGGTAGGTTACAGCATTTCCGCACTGCATCTCTCTATCTTCCCCCTCTTGTTTTCTTTTTAGAACAGTTGCCTGAGCCCTGCAGAGCTGCCTGCATTTCAATGTCTGCAAGCATCAAGTATATACAGCAGGTAATTAATTACTTTATTGATAATAAATAGCACACAGAAAGTGGCACCAAAAAGATGCACAAACTTACGCCTGCTACCTTTCATTGCTGCAATCAATGTTCCAAATCTGAGAGAAGCAGTACTGAGTGCAGTTTTTTTCAGGCTGCAGACGTTGCATGGGTCCCTTTCCAAAAAGCTGTTATGGAAAAGATTAACTGTGTCTGTTTCTCCAAAAGTAATTGTTTTAAGTAAAGAAGACTTAGTAGAGCAGTAATAGATCTTCTGATCCTATAGAGCTGTAGAAATGTGATCTCTAGGCTTCCACAGAAGTGAATGTTATATATTTGTAGAACATCAATAAATTGTACAGATCAGTATCAGAGATCTCTTATAGAACGACTTATGCGTTCTGATTTGACAGCTTTTAATTTAGTCATCCTCCTTTGCTTCCCACCTCCAAGAATGTGTCACAGAGTGAGAGGATATGTGAAGCTACTGAAAGATTCCTACAACAGTGTTTTACTGCACCTGTATCCTTTAGAGAGAAGGATGAGTGACTGGTGTTGCTGAATAAGACAATCATTTTTTGCATAACCTTCAGGAGTCTCTCTTTTGACAGCAATTTTAGCTGCTGAGTGTCCAGCTAGTCTTTTGCATAACCTTCAGGAGCCAGTCTCTCTCTCCTAACAATTATTTTAGTTTCTGTGAGTCCAAAAGCAAGTTTGAAAGCTTGGTGAAGCTGGTTAGTGCTAGTAGATAGGTTATGTGTTTGGGCATATAGGCAGTAGTAATAAAGCCGTGTATATTCTTACAAAGCTTGTAAGAGACAAATTACATTGCCTGAGCTTGTATAACAGCACTTAAATCCTAAATCTGCTTTATAGGCAGGCTGAGAATAGATACTATTTTATAAGCTTAGCCTTTTAGAAATGCCAGAGACAAATAAGAGTATAATAGATCACTGGTTTTGTTACATAAACTCAAGGAGGGCAAACACCTGTGCTTCATTAAAAAACAGTTTCCATTGTGAAAGTATGTGAGAATGCTACTATTAAAAAGGTGCTTATCAGGAATATTCAAGTAACGTTGTCACTGTTAATACTTTCTGAACATAAACTGTAAAAGAATTGCTTCTTGCACTACTGCACCAGAGTAGAAAAAGAAGTGGTAAGAAGTAGTAATTCTTTGATACAGATAAGGTTTTGTTGTCTCAAACAGCATAAGAATGTTCCAGCTCTGGCAGCAGAGAGCTGTGTTATTGAATTGATCTCTCTCCCCACTCTATTGGGGTCAGACAGTCCAAAAACGTTAATTATCACACTATACCCTTCACTCAGGATAAAGAGATACCATAATGGGCATGAGTGAAGAATGAAGCTGCCTCAAAGATTTACTGCAGTCATAAAATGGTTTTAAAAATAACTGCATAGTCAGTAGCTAAGAGATTGAGTCATCTGCATCTAATTTGAATCACTGGAGCTTTTACACTATCTTTCCCAGGAAGAATTAAATGCTGTTTCTTTGTAGAAGTGCATGTGAGCATGCAAGCGCGTGCACCTGCACCCACCTTAGAAGGTCTTCAAACACCTTGGCAATGTAATTACAAACCCCACAGAAAATTAGTGGCACAAGTAGATGGAGATAAAGCAGTCTGTTGATGTGCAGTGGTTTCCTCAGTGTGTTTTGTAGGAGATATTTGAATCCCCCCATCTTGTTGCAGCCTGTTTGTGCTAATAAAAACTCAGCAGCCTGGAATTTAAATGAACTTCTTGGATACCAAACCTTCAAGTTACTCAGCTAGCTTTACTTCAAACCTTATGAAAACCTGTAGTGATTATTTTGTGCTTAGTAAGAAGAAAATAATAATGGTGCTTTCCTTTCTTTCCTTTTGAAGGACCTTCAGAGTGGCACAAATCTTATCCCATTGCCCAAGGGAACCGCCAGTCACCTATCGATATAGTTTCTGCAAGAGCAGTTTATGATCCTAATCTGAAGCCGCTTATTATCTCCTATGAATCATGCACATCTCTCACCATCTCCAACAATGGCCATTCAGTTATGGTTGAGTTTGAAGATAGTGATGACAAGACAGGTGAGATTAACACATATCCAACTAACTCAGAATACCATTTTGTGATGTAGTGAGGGGAAACAATTAAGTGCATCCTTTATGGTGCATTTTATATGATGTATAAATTCAGTTTAGGACAAGGCATGTGATGAGAGCCCTTTATTTTGTCTTCTTGAGCTTCATGTTTCTTGTCTTCACTTGAATCTTGCCAGCAATGTAATGTTGCACAGCAGAATAGTGTTTCTGCATTAGGAAAAGCTCTTTCATTAGGAAAATGAGAAGTGTGTTTGCAGTGCTTCCCTTTTAAATGGGGATTGTCAGTTTTACCGGACAGGGAATCCATGCATCTCTCCACAACCAGCACTCAGAGTAAGTGTGTATGCTCCTCACTGCCCTGTTTCCATGATCATCCAAATCAAAGATGCTAACACACATGCCAGCTCTGTCTGGCTCACTGCCCAGTTTCCATCCACAGTGGTAGGAAAGAGAAGAGGATTAGCAGAGACCAGGTCATACAGCTCAGTCATCATAATCATAGTCCACTACATAAAGTTATATCTGGACCAGTCACTGTTTCCTTGCATCGTTTTCTTCTCCCCCCCCTGCCTCATAGCAGTGCAGTTTCTTCAGAAATTATAAAATCTTCATCTAAACCTGAGTTGGTAGCAGCCTGTGGATGTTGGACTATCTGCAGTTGTATATTATTGTCTCTTAGTTCTTGGCAGAGAATATAAATGCTTTAAGTGATTGATTACTTCTGTTAATACTGCTTCCATGGTAGACCTTGCTTTTACATCTCAGGGGGCAGGGAAGAGCATTCAAATGCAGATGAAGTAGCTGATAAATGGAAAGAGTGCATTCCACTTGGAACAATTTTAAAACCTATCAGCTGATTTCATCTTCCATTTGGATGTATTTATTGATTCTAGCTAAACAGCACATCCTAGATACTCAAAACAAGTGACTTTTTTTCTGAAGTGCCTTGTCTGTGCTGATAACCCTTTGAAATAAGTAATGGGGGTTAAAATTCCAGCCATTGTTTTAAAATTTCTTTTCTAGAATGAATCTAAACCTGTCCAAAAGAATGGTCAGGTTTTCAAGCATATTTATGAATTTGAAGAGAAGACTGGATATGCATTTTCTAAAATTTTACTACCCAGATTCATCAATCATGTTACTCTGCAAAGAGAATTTGTAAAAAATATCTGGAAGTATGATCTTAGTTTGATAACTATTTTTGTACAATCCTAAGCTGAACTATAACTACATAATAGTGAAGCTTATCCAGCTTTGAGTTCAAGAACATCATCTATTATTCTGCATTTAGAGAGATAAACTCAGAGCACATGTGGGAATGAAGACCTCTGCCATTTGTACACTAAGCACATGCCTTGTTTTAGTAACACTTTCAAGGAAGAAGACTGCCAGGAGTGAAATATGTGATTTAAAGCGTTTTTAGTTGTGTTGAAATAGATCTAGTGACTCACAGATCTGCCTAAATGGCACAATGGAATTTTGACAGTATCCCACCATAGCTAGTTATCTTAAAATAATGTTTGAGACAGGTGATGCATTTCACTGCTAAATTCAGAAAAAAACATACTAGTAGGTACTTACATTATTTGTTAGCACTAAAACCTTTGTTTTGGCAAGGCCAGTTTCCTGCATGAAGGCTAGCTGGAACGATGCACTGTGCAAGCTCTAGCTTCAATTTTTTTAATAAAATGTCATGGACTACACTGAGGATAAGTGCTTTACAGACACTAAAAGTAATTTTAATTTTCTTAATATCAGACTTTGATCAGGTTTTAATGCCTGCTGGGCAAAATATATTTGATTTAGTGCCATATAAAATGACAGGAGGATTACTGATGCTGTTGATAAAATATCTTCTATAGATGGCATCTTAAACATTCATCTGTTCTTAAATGTTATTTCCAAATGACTTATGAAGAATCTCTGTAGCATTTCCTCACTTTTATAAGGTGACTTGAGATTCTGAATGGTGTCACATAAAGTACAAGCTATAGTATTACCTGTTTTCTTTTTTTTTGTTTCCCCTGTCTAGCAATCAGTGGTGGTCCCTTTGAGAATCCATTTCGGCTAAAGCAGTTTCACTTTCACTGGGGGACAAAGCACAGCCAGGGATCAGAGCATACAATTGATGGCAAACCTTTTCCCTGTGAGGTAATAATGTGTTTTTACAGGTGGGATTAATTAATGGAAATGCTGTTGACAAATAACTGCATATCCCTTAGGATTCTGATTGCTTACTCACCATGGCTCGGTCAGCACAGACTTTAATGAGAATTTCATTCTTTACACTGAAGGTATCTGTTGATCACCCTGGTTTTTGGAATGCAAATTTATCCCCCAGGGCAGCCCTTTCCCCAAGATTCCTGGGCACTTCACCCTATTCAACAGGACACTGCTAGCCCCACAGTTTGGCTGCTGTGCTCACACTGCACCTCTAGCAGGCATTTGCTGTGTAGTTTACCCTGCTGCACTAAAACTGCTTGTGTCCTGTAACTCTTACAGACAGGAAGGATACACTGACACACATGGTGCTGAGAAGCTACCTATAGCTCCACTACTGGCAGTTAGCTTAGGCTTCAGCTGATGATCACAAGTTGTGAAATGACCATGCTGATGCTTTCCATAGCTTAGAAATGGCTTCATCTGAGGGCTTCTGAGAGGGTTCTGCAATGCTAGGACAAGGCACAGGCCTTCCCCAGCACAGTCTATCCCAAATACTACAGTAGCGTAGCAGCCTGGAGTGTAGCAGAGAGTACTGGAGCATCATGCTTCATGGGATGAAGGCCCATAGCAGGGAAGTTGGGTCACAGGTTAATACCTGATTTGCTTCAAATTAAGGCTGGTATATAGAAGCTCTATTTAGTGTCTGTCCATGCTTATGGGATGGTCCCAAAGATTGAACTTGCTCACCTTTTCAAAGATGCCTTTGGAGAAAAACCTACGTTCTGTCATGAATGACTGTTAGTGCCTGTTCACATGAGACAACCTATGTTCACAGCTTCTATTGCTAATTTGTTTAATTGTTATTTCTCTTTAAAGCTCCACTTAGTTCACTGGAATGCCAGAAAATATGCAACATTTGGAGAAGCAGCATCAGCTCCAGATGGCTTGGCAGTAGTTGGTGTTTTCTTGGAGGTAAGAATCGCAAAAATAGCATGTTTACATGATGAGAAGCATTATGCTGTCAAGTGTTTGAGAACCAAGCCACGTATTTAAGAAGTGCTTAAGGAAAACAGATGACTTATTGGAAGCAGTAACTCATCACAAATTGCTGTTAAACTTGCTTTAATAGGAATGTTGAGATTCAGATAAGAAAACACCACCTATTCAAAGCATAATCATAGTCATTCTTATTTAACCTGTCTAATCCATTATTTTAGATTGGGAAAGAACATGCCAATATGAACAGACTCACTGATGCTTTCTACATGGTAAAATTTAAAGTAAGTTTTAAGCTCTTCTAAATTTAAGTTTCTGGGATATCCTTTAAAAATCAAGCTCATGTGTTTGAGACAAAAATGGAAAACCACCCACCACAAATCCTCCAATCATTAGAACATCACTGTAGTTGTATTCTCTTCCCTTCAAAGTTCAGTTTACTTGCCTAATCTCAGGTGCCTCCCAATGCTATGCTGAACCCACTGGTCATTCAGAGGTTCCACCTTTCCCAGAGTATCTAAAATTGAAAGCTTCATGACCCTTCAGGCTCAGCTGTCACACTCGGCAAAGTAATCCTTTTGCACTGAGCCTAGCCTTGGACAAGTCAAAGTTGGCTGTCTATCTTCTGCTGCAAAGCTCTGACAGGGGACGATCTTAATGAAGTCCTGAGCTAGTCTGTTCTTAGTGATACCTGAAGGTGTTCTTTACACAGATGTGTCAAAGCTTTGCTGAAGATTGATACCTGCTGCACTTTCTAATGTGCAGACTGATTAGACCACTACAAATGTTATCCTTCCTGGATTTACATAAGGTTAATGCATGCTATAACATGCATAAGTTTTAATATGCAAAATAAACTATATCTAATGCTTGAGTGGGGATATTATTTCTTGCTCCTCTGTGTATGCTTGTGAAAGACAGGAAATGAAGGCAGTCACACAGCAGTATGTGGGCTGCAGACACACTAAATGATACTTTGATGTTTAAGTGATTTCTTCCACTTGCAGGAAAGAAATAGTTATCCTTTGTTTGCAGTGACAGGTTTGCTACTGGGGATAAGCTGCGTATTCTGTTCCTTATGAGAAATTTTGCAGACGCTGGACAGTGCTTTGAGTGACAAAGCACTTTTCAGATACTCCTACAGGCTGAAAAGTCTTGCCCTATACTGTGGTAGTTTTAGGGCAATCACTGCTTTAGGTAGTACCTCCTATTTCTACTGGTCTTCTGGTTGATCCACCTTCCTCTAATTTTAGACTTGAACATTTGATTTTTAAAGCCAGTATTTGTCCTAGCAGACAATGACTGTTTGGGCTAAGTCTTCCATAGTTTCAGTTTTCCTACTGAAATAGATGGGAAGCATGGAAAATAGCAAGTAATGAAACAAGGAATGATACTATCTATAGCTCACACTGAACACACTATACAGAATATACTTCCTGTGTTATTTTTAAACCTTTTGTGACAAGAGCTGATCTTTGGTAGAGGCAATAGGGCAGGAACTCAAAGTTCAGTAAGCCAGCAGCAGGCATCACACATGCCATGTTACTCTCAGATAACTATTATAAGGCAGCCAAACCTTTATAGACTTTTCCTTTCCCCTACTTTTTAATATTACCTAAGCACTCTTTTCTCTTTTGAAAAGTTATTTAACCTGTACTTAAAAATAAAAAGATAAATTTCAAATATCTTTTTTTTTTTCCAGGGAACAAAAGCTCAATTTAGGAGTTTCAACCCCAAATGTCTCCTGCCTTTGAGTCTAGATTATTGGACATACCTTGGTTCTTTGACAACACCACCCCTTAACGAGAGTGTGACATGGATAGTGCTGAAAGAACCCATCAGAATTTCTGAGAAACAGGTAAACTTTTGATACTCTCCCTGCCCTTGTATCATTCAACACTAGATAAACAGGCAGTGACTGTTTGATTTGCAATGAGGCTAAGTTAAAAGACCATTAGTCTGTGAATAATTGGCCTGTTCAGTAATCAGGGCTCCTGTTTTTTCTGTTAATACTCTCTAGGATCTTTGCTTGAATGTGTTCTATTAACAGATTAAAATGTTTTCCTTTGGTCCTTTTTAAAAAACATTGCTTTCTTAAGCAGTAAATTATTTCACCTGAATTGACAGCTGGAGAAATTCCGCATGCTCCTCTTCACCAGTGAGGAAGACAAGCGGGTCCACATGGTGAATAACTTTCGTCCTCCTCAGCCTCTTAAGGGGAGAGTAGTTCGAGCTTCCTTCAAGGCCTGAAGAAAACCGATAATGGCCCTGAGATATCCAAGAGCTTCCACATCTGAGGTACTATAAACAGAAACTCTGGTCTTCAGATCACTCATGGAACACAAAAATAGCCATTTCCATGAACACTCTACTTGGAGGGGGACAATCTTCTGATTTTATATTTTGTTTTAATTGCTCATTCTTTTGAGAAATGGGATCTTTTTAACCAGCACTTTTAAATATAAGGAGTAGCTGAGTAAACTAGAGTGTTTTCAAAGACCCAAAACTCTAAAAAATAAGATGAAATTAAAATCTTGCCTAATATAAAATCGAAAATTAAGTAGTCATCTACTAGTACTGATGGCCCCAACCTCTAATTGTGTCATTAATACATGATGAAACAGTAGTCAAGAATTTTGGGTGAACTTGACTTAAATTTTCCTTACTGATTTCTTGTTAGCAGTTGCTGAGCTCTCTGATTTAAGGATTGCTTTTGCTGTATTCTTGCCATCTGTTGACACATACAGCACATGTGAGTAGAACTAGAGAAGTTCTTTACTCACCTTAAGTAGGCATTAGTATGAAAACTACATATATATTTTAAGGTTACTGTTCTAAGATACTATTTTATAACTAATTTAAAGTAACAATGTAAATGTTGTGTTTAAAAGCAGACCATTTTATTGTGCAGTGTTCAGGCATTTGTTCTTTTAGCCCATGGAGCATACATAACTATAATGCCCTTGTCAATTTTGTCAAAAAGAACATCTATAGCAATTCAGGTATGTGTTTTGTGATTCTCAAATGTTCAAATTCTACCTCAGTTAAGTGCTTTGCTCTGCAATACGAGCTCCTTCATTGTCTGCCCTAAAGAAAGGAGCTATTTTGTCTACTTTAGGGACATGGGTAGACCTTGACTGCACTGAGTGTGCATTGGTGCACAAATCATCCCCCCACTATGGCAGTCTGTCAGGGATACTCCCTGCAGGTATGAGACTTCATCAGTCCTGAGTCCTTTTACCTCTTCAAAAGAAAGCTGCTTCAGAAGAGCCATGTGCTTCTGTCACTGCTTCTGCAGCTTAGTGACAAAAGTCAGACTTGTCTCTGTGCTAAACACAGTGGTGTGATCTGTAACTATCCACAGTCCATGTTCAGTTACTTTAATTCTAGGCTTTGAATGTTCCTCTTTGTCTGTATAGTTCAGGTAGAAATTGATGTTTATCAATTTTCATCAGCTTATATGGAGAAACTATCAAAGCTGTACAATGTAAAGGAAAGCAGAGGGTACAAGGAGGAGAACGGCTACTATCAGAGGCTGTTCTTTTCCAGAAGGGGAGGAAGACACCAGGTGTGAAGCACAGTACAAGGAATGAAAGACTAGAATTCTTGACCTAACTCTTCTACAGTTTTTCTGGTACACTGACCTAGAACTTTTTGTTCCTCAGTTTCCCCTTAGATAAAACAAGGGTAAGGCTGACCTACCTCACAGGGATGTTGTGAGGGCTGATTTAGCACTGTTTCAGATGTGAGATTCTTATACAGCAGATGCTAAAGGAAACAGAAAATCATTACAAAATGCAATGTGTTTAGCTATTATGAATGTAACTTTGCTAGTAATGCAAACTGGTATTGCAGAAAATCTATTTAATGTATCTTAGTTTCTTTAACAAAACTTTGTCCAGTTTTTCCCCAGCTACAATCACTCCGTCTAATAAAGTAAGTAGTCTTTATATGCAGAATGTGTCCATTCTGTGACCTTGAACATGTACTTAAGCTTCTTTAAAGGTGGTTTACTCATGAACAGAAGGATAATGTTTAGCTCACAAGGTTATTGTAAAAGCTTAGCTACTGTAAAGAGCTTTAAATGCTGAATCTCCCAAGGTGTTCAGTTTCTGGGACAAACTGAACCACAACTTCCTTCAGAAATAAACTTTATTTTTAGGGTTTTTTCAGTTGTTGGATTAAAGAATGATTTTTTTTTTTACCCTGGTGAAGCAAAGTATTAAAGGAAGCTTTTAATATTATTTGTTTCTTGAAATGCTGATCATCTGATTAAAAAGCAAGTATTTAATTTTTGTATACTTTTAAACTTATAAACTATGTTCTACAATTTAATGCACTTCATTTATTTTGAGATTATAAAGCAAACTGCAAGAAGAAATATATCAAATATGAAATAGTGAGTTCTATTGTATACTCAATGGATAATGCAATCGGTGAGCTGAAGGCATAGTATTCAGTTAGATTAAGTTTTGTCCCACTGTCTTTTCCCTGTAACTGAAAATATAGTCCACCGGGAAAACAGCAAAATATTAACAATAAAACTGATTTGTGATTTTTAAGTCTTGATGTGGAACAATCTAAATTATTTTTCAGAAGAGGCAGCATGGAGAGCTTCACTGATTCTTTCTCATTAGCAAAGTTCTCCTGGTAATAATATTCTGGGGTACAAGGAATCATATTAATTTGTATTCCTTATACAGATTCTTGACTTGTTAACATATTGGTTGAAATATAGCTAACTTGATTCTTGGGGCCAAATTCATAGGGCCAAATACCTGTGCTATGCCTCATTACTTTTTGAGGATCTGCAGAAACTTCATTTTCTCCATTTTCCTTCTGAACTGTTGTCTTCTGCAGGCAGTGTTACTCAGCAAAGCTCCTCCAAGGTCATTCAAATTCTAGAACATGTGCTGGCCTTACCTTCTACCAACTATGCTGAAGGAAAAATAGCAGCTGAATCTAACTACTCCAGCAAGATTTAGCCTAACTTGTAATAGGATCACAGTTGTCATGACTGAGAAAACACAAGGCCTTATATTTAGGACAGTGACTGAAATTGCACAGCTGTAAAAGCTGGACTGAAATTGCCATCTAGTGGCTGCCTGTTTTCATGTCTTAACCACAATGCTTAAAGGAATTTTTGAGGCCAATTCAGTCAAAACACAATAGATGAGATAATTTAACTTTGACAATCCTTATTTTTAAAGGTATGGATGAGTGTAATTGAAATCCCTGTGCTGGCTTGACATACACAGTCCTTGAAACTTGTTTACCAGATGAAAATCAATTTACAAAAAAACAGTTACAATTTTTGTTTATCTTTGCACTGACAGGAAATATCTTCTGCCTGGTGCACTATCTTAACTTTAATAGCTATAGTTAAGGTTTAACTTAGTTTTTTGTTTTTCTCATCCTCTGCAAACAAAGATTTTTAGGCAGTTCTAGTGGTAGAGTTGATATGATCTAGCAATGATTTATAATGATTAATTTCATGAGTGTGAATTAATCCAAATATAAGCATCAGGAGGAAAGTGTTGCAAGGTATCCTGTCACCAGATGGTACTTTTGGTGGTGTTCAAAGGTCAGAATGATTAAAAAAAGGCAGCATTTCAGGAAAAAAGAGATAAGCCTGAAAAAAATGAGATGTTATTTTACACCTCAGATCAGCTATTTTCCTGTCTGAATTCCCTCTGCCTGCAAGAGAGACCATTTAGTAAAGTCACTGAGTATCAAAGTGTGTTGCTCCACACTGCCTGTAAGAGTTGGGGTCTCAAGTGTTTCTCACCCTGAGGAAACTCCAATATGCTGATGAAACCTGACTGACTTCAACATAACTATTCCCAATTTGCCTGGCTGTAAGGCAGAGAATGTTTATACCTCTGATGTTCTATTTGTACTGCTACATTTGAGTTTTAGTAAAATTTTAGCCACTCACTCCAGGTTGTGAACTGCAGCATAGTAATGCAAACCATAATTTTGTTTGATTTCACATTAATCTAGTGGATTATTAAATGCAGAAATTCAGAAGTCAACTCGGCCTGTTCATCTGTTGGAGGGGAAGAAAGTGGAAGGAGAAGAGGGAGGAAAAGAACATAATTACTTTTCTACACATGAGCACTTCATACCAGGCCAGAAGAGTTTTCTGCACTTGTAAGCTATCCCCAAGAAATTTAAACTTGCATTTGCAGCGGTACAGAACCTTAACTGAACATGTATTTCAGCTTAATTTAAACTAGTTTGTAAGCAATGTCTGCTAAAAGTGATATATGTGGAGTTCAGATCCAATTACAGCAACTAGATAGGCCTTTGCACCAGTCCAATTACATTAACTTAAACTGGATCTGCAGTTTAACCTCTGCAGTTTCACATGTAGACACACTGCTTAGCTCTGCTGCAACAGCAGAGGTTAAATGAAGTTGGAGAGTTCAAATGGCATTTTCCCTACAGTTGTTCATTATATTTACCTCTGCTCATTGAGATTTCTTGCACTTGTTTGCTTTCCTAGCCTTTGAATATTTGTTTTAGATTATATAGGAAGATCAAAGACTGGGATTTGCTGTAACCAAACTAGGAAAATGCAGTTGCTTTAACAGACTTGGAGGAAATATCTTTTTCCTCATCTCATTCATGGTTTGGTTTTGGGGTGGTTTTGTTTATAAGAAGAGATCTCTGCATCTAAGGTCCTAATTTGCCTTTTGTGAAAATTCAAAATATGATATACAGCAAATGAAATGTTAGTCACAATTCACAGGGCAAAATACATATAGTAAACAGCTGACATTTTAAAAGGCTCTCAGCAGGAAGGTATCCAAGTGTTTTGTGGACTGGCATTGTGTTTGTTTCGTTTCAAAAACCTGGCTGGCTGTTGTGCTTTTTGTGCAAAGGCAAGTTCTGGCTCAGTCTGTATTCTCCAAGACGGACCAGAGCCAGTTCATTCCAAGGACCTATACCCCACCCCACCCCCACCCCCCTCTTTGCATGATGGCAATTCACAAGTTGCCAAAGGATTTGGATCTATGGCTGTTTTCTAATGTGTATCACTAGAATGAGTTTTTCTCTCAGTTTCAGGAAATCTAGTGAACTGTTTTTCTTTGGATTGAAATTGTGTTTGTTACAGGTCAGCTTTTTGGAAAAGGATTAGTTATTTATTAGAAATATTATTCTGATTTTTAACTTGGTTTCTGAGGAACTTAAGGCCTATTTGATGGTTTTGTTTTTCGTGTGTCCCCGTAACAAGAAATGTTTACAAAGCACTAGGAGTCCCACACCTTTCATGAATATCAGTTAGTGGAAAATAATCCATCATGGCACCTGCTGTGAAGGCAGCAGTAACTGATGGGCATGGCTGCAGCTTCTGGAAGCAGAAGCTGTATATATTGTACCAAATGAGCCACAGCCAGTTGCCCAAACAAACTAGGGGAGAAAAGAAAGTAACGTTTCATGGGAACAAGGGAAACCCCAAATAGTGCAGTATCACTGCAAGGAAAGTGAGATGGAAAACTTCATTTCCCTGTCCAGCTATGATGTCAAAATCTTTATGGGTGTAATTCCTAACTAACCTAACAAAGATCAACTCTTGACAAGACCATGGGAGTGAAGGAACAGACAGACCTAAACCCAGGTACTGGAAACTTTAGTGGGCTGATTGTCCAAGAAGCCTATCCTTTGTACCACATGTGCAGAAACAAGCAGCCTAAGGATACAGGTTCAAGTGTCATTCATCCAAACTCACTGCGGGTGATGCCAGAAGCAGCAGTACCCCTCCCCACCCCGCATTTGTCTCCTTTTCCTACATTTGGTCCAATAACCACATTAACAAGCAGGACGCTGGATCAAAACTCCCCCTGAAAAATTATTATTTTGAGAGATCTGATGATAGCCAGACTTGCTGCAGGGTCGTGTGATAGCTAAATCTGCCAGAAGAGCTGGGTTCTGGGAGAGAATAGGACTACATCTCTGAACAGCATCCAGTGATAAATTCAACATGTAGTGTAACTAATTAAGTCTCTTTCATAGTCTCACACTCCTCCCTTCATACAAATGTACAACTGACTCAAGCAATGTACTCTTGTCTTCACTACCTGGCAGGATTTGTCTGCTTAGCAGCTCCTGAGACAGCAGTGTCAGGTCAGAAGCAAAGACGTCCTGTGCTCGCATGGCCTTATCACAGCCTGTTTCATGCCTTTCTCACACTGACCTTTTAGGCTCAAATAAGCATTTCACTTTATCTGACACCTATTGAAGCCTGCTGAAATAGTCATTGACCTCAATACGAGCTGGATCATGGCCTAAACAAGCAACACAGAAATGAGCACAAAAATTTATCTGCAAAGAAAACTAGAGTTGCTGACTGTGCAAGTCAATAGATAAAATTATACTTTGAAAAAATCTAAATATAGCATTTGCTTCATTTTAACCTAGCAGTGCACCTTAGTGCAATGCCTCTGAAATTAGACTCGTTCACTTATAAATACTGGTAAGAACTTTTCCCTGGCACAGGACATTTGATACTGAACTTTGGCTCACCTATAAACAGCGAAGTCAAAACCAAATCTTAGTTTTATTTAAAAAAACTTGAGTCGTATTGTTTTCAATACAAGTTAACAAGATAGAGCACTATGGCAACCAAGCCACTGTTGCCACAGAAATTTGCCATTTTAATTAGATATTCCTGAAGGCAAAAATACTGCAAGCCTCAGCAGTACTGTTTCTTTTCTTAAATCATACCAAAGAGCAGCATTTCTACTTTTTTAAACTTTAATTATATATCACTCTGGTTCATCAGCATAACCAGACACTCCAAAGCAGAATCTAAATCTCAATTCAACTTAATATCTAGTACAGCCAAATACTGGACATTAACACTGAAACATTGGGAACCATTAAGTTTCTTGAAGCTATCAATATGGTATTGCTTCTTGTGCTTAGAAAATATGAATTAAAGCAACACCAGCTTCTGCAGGACTGTTAAACATTTCACCTTCATTTACACATTCCCTAAATCACTTCAACTTATACATCTAAATTTATTAAATTACTGCATGAACATGTGAGCAAGAAGTAATAACTTCCAGCTGAAGGGAAGCATTAAAACCTGCCGGGAGCACAGGACACTCAGAGCAGTCAATCTAGTTTTCAGACTGCTGTCTGAGGTTTGATCACTGTTGTTAAGTGGTACAAAAGCTGAAAAAAATCGGTAGGTCAGAATGAAGAGTGCCTTGAGACCCAGAAACTACTGCTGGTGGACCTGAGCAGTGGAGCAAAGTGGAGAGACGTCCGTAAAGGCTGCTGTGGGTGACCTCTTTCAGCTCAGCAAATTCGTCAGACAAATTAAATAATCATCTCAAACTCAAGATAATTGTTTTCACATGTGCTAAAATATTGTCCTGAATTTTTTTTTAAGGTGACCTAGTGTTTTTCCTTGGTTTGGTCTTCCATTTGACATGAAACTGTGTGTCAGTGAGTTAATGAACACAAGACATGGATGGAAGCTCAGACTCACGAAGACAATCGATCGCACATCTTCTGCTTCAGGTAGCCTGGAACACATTTAGGGTCCCTGCAACACATTAATTAAACAAAAAACGCTTCAGTACACAAAGCCAGAATAAAAGATGCTCTGGTAATATAAAACTCTGTTTTTGCAAAATCACGAGGACAGGTACAAGCAGGGACTACTCAGTAACCAAGCCATAACAGGCAGTAACTACTCATTAACCACCCTGCACTTTGGGCCCGTTCCTCACCTACCACAGCAGGAATTTTAACCCAGAGGAGCAGACACCTGGAACGGGAGAGCGGGGACAGCCAGGCCGGGCCTTGGGCTGGTGTTTGTATGGCCGAGTGTGTTCAGCGGGGCTGGGCGATTCTGAGCCTCACGCTGAGCGATGTAGAACCGCATTTAAAAACACACACACACCCCCAAAATCCTCAGGGCTGTCCCTCAAGAGAATAGCGTTATTTGAACTTCATTCAAGAGGGAACCTTGCTGGTGCTTTGTCTCCTAACACATCCCACCCGCTCGCCTCCATCGCTCACGCTGTCCCGGTAAAAGCACGCAGGGCCCAGCCCCGGGCACC
>VZRW01001045.1:74577-162647 GCA_013398125.1 Aegotheles bennettii | reverse complement strand
TACACCGTGGCCTCTAGCACACTGCTTCTGTCACCATCGCTGCTGGGCCGGGGTGGGCGCGGGTGGGTGCGGGTCTGCCCACGAGGACTGGGGGGACACGGGGGTGGCACAGCTGCAGTGGCAGGCAGTGAGTAGCAGCAGTTCAGAATTGTGCTCCAGGGCTGATGGATGGTACCTGACCGTAGCAGACGTGTGTCCAAATGGGATTGGGCAACTCTGCTGCTAGGAGAAAAACCACTGCCTTGCTGTGTCTGATGCGAGCAGAGTGAGTTTGTTATAGACACTGTTTCTGTTGGCTTTTTGAGTCAAGAACACAAAAGCTGTCATTGTTCCAATCTCAAGTGGCTCAGAAGAGTGGGAAGAGAAAGAAGAAAAAAACAGGATGGGGAATGGCCTGGAAAGGGTTGGCAAATGTGAAGGCTTGTCTTGTACTGTTGGCTGACGCTGGAGTTGGCAGTGCCAGCTGTATTCCTATTAGCTTTATTTCGGTTTTGTTTTCTCTGCAGTATGACAGAAGGTGTTGGTTGTGTTGGGAGATGCCAGTGTCCCAGGAGACTGCAGGCGAGCCTCGAGCAGTGAGCTGGCATTGCCTTTTCCATCTGCTCTCCTGACATCAGCAGTAAATTATGCTGTGTCTTCACCTGTCCTCGTGGAGTCCCCAGAATTGTAGTGGTGGGGTCCTTGTTGGTGGGGGCTTCCCTGTTCTTTTCTGTTGTTAAGCATGGGTGATACACTTGAGAAATGTTTTGTGACACAGTACTTTTGTTTTCTAAATGGGATTTCAGTAAAGTCCTTGGGTTGTATCAGGAGGCCTTTTGTTTAGTTCAAGTTTGTTTTTAGCTCCTGCTGATTTCTTGGAACCATTTTCATGCAACTGGCCAGGCTGGCTGCTTATTATTTCTCATTAAATGCTTTGATAAAAAACAATATTGCAGTAGTGTGTAGCGTCTTTGGCCTCAGACCTAGAGCACATAGTGCTACAGGCCACCTGAAAGTGCTCCAGAGCTCAAAGAAAGCTGTATTGTTCTAACTGGCTGCTAGCATGATCATTTCAGAGTAATTGTGCTTGCAGTGCTACTGCTGCTATACAGTTAGCTTTGAAATCCATGGGGGAAAAACTGCTGTGGAATAAGCATCTGGTTGTACTTAGCAACTTCCCACATCTTGAATGCCTTACTTAAACTAGGAGACAATATGATGGACCTCTCCCGTGGCAACTGAAGAACTGTTCAGGTGCCCTAGGTTTTAGTGGTTTTGGCAGCTGAGCTCTTTAACAGCTGCTTGTTCAAATTGCACCCCAAAAGAAGAAGCCAAATTGTAAACCTGTAAAAGTTGTCAATGTAACTGTGCCTAAACTTCTGCTGCACCAAAACGCACAATGCCCTGATAAATGCATTAATTAACCATCAGTAGAATCTGCCTTTACCTGCACAAACAATCCCACCTGCATGAAGGTTCGCTAAGATCTTGAAGGTAAAGAAGAGTCGAGCTTATAAGCTGGAACAGAATTGAAAAGGTAGAGTAGCTTGTTCTAGATGTGATGGTCATGGCAATTCATATAAATCATTAATTTGCCACATTTTTCAGTTTTTCTGTAGGGTTTGAGTACTGATTTTCTTTTTGATATTTAGAGTTTATTAATGGAGTTGTACTCTAGCAGGCTTTTTTGAAGTTGCACATTAATTATCACTTAAGTTCCTATTTTCTAACTCGTAGGATCTGTTTGTTCTGCGTCACGTTAGATAAGTCTTTTCACTGAACAGTTTACGATTACATTTCTTGTAATGTTGGAATTTCTTCTTAGCTTTGCCACAATGCTCACAGGCCTGGAGAATAAAAACCAGCTTTTCTGATGAGTTAACTGGAGAGAAGCCATTATATCCTAAGCTAAATTCACCAAGGTTATAATTAAGTGATGGAAATTTTATCACTTTTAAGATGCCTCTATCTGTAGTGGTCTGTTCTGGAAAAAAGTTCAGAATATTTCTGTGAGCTCTAGGCTTGCTTTTGTATTGCTATACAAAAAGCTTCTCGTGAACCTTTTAAAAGTTAAACCTTTGCTATTCTTATATTCCAGGCTGTAAGGACATTCTGTGTTACTGAAGGAAGGTGCTCTGATTTGTGGAGTGACTTATGATGTCAAGAACTGTATCATCCAGGATCTTAAGCTCAGCAAGAAACAGCATTGTTTTACAAGGAAAAGGACGTTTGTATTCCATCTGCATCCCAAATAGAAACAAGATAAAATGGAAGCTTGTTTTCTCCAAAGCGCATGTCTACCCTGCTGGGAGCTGCAGCTTAGACAATACTTTCTCCTTTAAAAAAGCATTCCGACACACTTCCACCGAAGAAGAACATTTCTCTTTCCAGTTGTCTCCATCGCAAATCAATGATATCCTCAGAGCAGGTGAATTATCCCATAAAATACTGGGTTTGAATGGTAAAAGTGCAAATTCTGTGTTGAGGTTTGAAAGTAACCAGTTGGCATCCAACACCCCTATTGAAGACCGCAGAAGTGCAGCCACTTGCTTACAGACCAAAGGGATGATGTTCGGAGTCTTCGATGGTCACGCGGGTTCTGCGTGTGCTCAGGCAGTGAGTGAGAGACTCCTTCATTATATAGCGGTTTCTCTCATGTCTCGGCAAACCTTGGAAGAGATCGAGCTTGCCGTGGAGTCCATGAAACCAGTTCTGCCTATTCTGCAGTGGCACAAGCATCCAAACGACGCAGAGTATCGAGAAGTAACTTCACAGTATTATGAAAACCTCCGGGTTTACTGGCAGCATTTGCTGGACCTAGACACTGAGCCAGGATTTAGTTTAGAAGAAGCCATGATATGTGCATTCAAAAGGTTAGACTCAGACATATCACTGGAAGTGCAGGCTCCCCAGGAAAATGAGTTGATGAGAAATATTGCCCTTCAAGTAGCTTTTTCTGGTGCAACAGCCTGTGTAGCTCACATTGACGGTGTTCACTTACATGTTGCAAATACCGGGGATTGCAGAGCCATTTTAGGGGTTCATGAAGAAGATGGAACATGGTCTACTCTCCCTCTGACCCGAGACCACAATGCCTATGATGAATTTGAAATTGGAAGACTGAAGAGAGAACATCCTAGATCTGAGGAGAAAACTCTGTTTGTGAATGACAGATTACTGGGGATTCTCGTGCCCTCCAGAGCTTTTGGAGATGTGCAATTAAAATGGAGTAAAGAATTGCAACACAGTGTTCTCGAGAATAGCTCTGATGTTGAGGCTTTAAATATTTTTCAGTACGTTCCTCCAAACTACCATACACCCCCTTATTTAACTGCAGAGCCTGAAGTCACATACCACAAATTAAGAAGCAAGGATAAGTTTCTAGTTATTGCTTCAGATGGACTGTGGGAGATGCTAAGTAATGAGAAGGTTGTAAAACTTGTTGCTGGACACCTTACAGAGCTTAATGTGCAGAAACCACAACTGGCTTTTGAGAAGCCAGTTAATTTGGGTTATATGCACAGCTTGTTACTTCAGAGGAAAAACAGAGGCATTGCCTCGCTTGACCAGAACATAGCTACTCATTTAATAAGGCATGCAATTGGGAGTAATGAGTATGGGGAAGTGGACCAAGAGAAGCTTGCTGCAATGCTGACACTGCCTGAAGACCTTGCGAGAATGTACAGAGATGATATCACCATTACTGTGGTGTATTTTAATTCAGAAACAATTGAAAATTACTACAGAAACAATGATTAGAGACTTGCACTGCTGCTGTTCTATACCACTAGCTAATTTCGATACTGAAACCATTACTGTTTTTCTCTGATAGGCTGTTACCAGTGTTGTGGTTTGGAAGTTCCTAAATATTTTCGTTACTTACTGGTCTTGAAAATAACTTTCTGGAAGCGAGTTTGGTGAAAGTTCCCTGAGTTTTCGGGTCTGCACACACTGAAGAAATGAAACTTCACTAAAATGTAACTGAACTAAAGATTACTGAGCCAGTTCTGATTCCATGGGAAACACCGGTAGAACTTTCCAAGTGAACAAATGAGACAAATTTCACTGAGGCTGGTGCAATTTAATTGAGAGATGGATCATACCTGTAGCTGCATGGAGTGCAAGAAGGGCTCCACTCTTGTGGAGTAGCATCCTACTGAAGCACTGTAACTGAATTAAATAAATAAACTACCAAACCTTTATTTGATGTAACAGTGTCAGATGCTTTAATGAAATGCCTTGTGTATGTGGAGACAATGCTAAAAAGAGCCCTGGGATTGTCAGACATTTTTTCCTACTTCTTTTTTGTTTGGTTTTTTTTTTTTTTAACCTAGGAAACAAAATCATATTTTCTTCCATGATTATTTTGAAGTGTGAATGCTTGTGGACTCTGTGTGGGCTTGTGTGACAACTTACAGGTCAAACACATGAGGGACTTCATGATCTCTGTTTAGGAATTAACTAGTACTGCAGTTTAAGCATTTAAGTCTGTAACTTGCTTAAGGAATATACCCTTTTATTAAGTATTGATATGTGAAGTGTTGTGCATCAAATCATCCAACTGTAAGTGAAGTTTGACAGATCCAGAAGTTCAAAAAGTCATCTAAGTGTAACAAGCAAAAGAGAGAGCACCTTTCTCTTCAGATTTAACTTTGAAGAGAAATAGTGCTGATACTGCACCAAAATATGTTTAATCTTTATTTTACTCTTACCCTTGCCTTTGGACATCAGCTTTTCCTTGTAGGTTATTTTCTGTAATTAATACATGTTTTAACCTCTGAACATACTTGTGTATTTTACAATGGTTTTCTTTTATACTGGGCTTTCTAGAGTGCCAGTCCAAGCTTGCAAATTAGCTGTATTTTCTTAAATTTCACATATGGTGTACTCTAGTGACTCTTCCTTGTTTATGCACAGCAGTAACTGCTGCCTGCAAGAATGTTCATTCTGGGAATATGGAACTGTTTAACCCTGTAGCTACCGAGTAAGAACTCATGTGGGTGGAACAGAGCAGATAAAAATACTGCTTTTTTAGTCCCCCTGAATTTCACTTTAAAGTGTTATCCTTCTGCAGTTTAGCAGATGAAAAAGTACTTAGATTTTTCTCAAGATCTTAAGTAAATGAGATCTTGGGGCATAAACTGTAGCAGTTGTGGGTTTGGGGCTTTTGAGTACTCAGGACTGACCTGTGATTCAGTGCTACAATTGCAATCACTGAATGCATCCTTAAAACATTTCTGTTCTGGAAAACCAGCTTATTGTTACCTTACCTTTTTTCATCTAGTACATATTGGAGTACCTCCAGCGATTCAACCTGGAGGCAGGTAGCCCTGTCTTCCAGCTGAAATTGGTAGGTCTGCTCCCCTTGATAGCAACAAAACAGGGTTGGCTCAAGAAATCTGACAGTTCTTGGTGATAGGGACTACAGGAAGACTTTAGGTATGTGCAAGATGTTGCAGAGGAAATTCTTGTTGCTTGGGTCCCATTTACTTCTAAGTGTGCCCTCGTCCTTGAGGCTGGTACTGTGGAGACTGAGATCTCACGTGCCAGAGGAAGGCAAACAGTGAAGGTGAGGCCCTGCGTTAGCCTCAGGATGGGTCTCGTCTACCCACAGGGCTGCTGAGTGAGAGGGGGAGAGCTCTTCAGCAGCATTCCCGAACCCTTTTGGCTTTATGTGTGCTGTTTCATTTGCTCTTACAAATCCTTCTGTGTGATTAGTTACATGCTTCATTGCTTGGAATTTAGACACGAAGCAGTAAAAGAATGTATTTCTAGACTGCCTCTTAATAGAGAAATGACTTGACTAGAGGAACATTTACCCCAGCTTGATGAACATTACTTGTAGCTAGAGGAACAAAGGGACTAAACCATATTACAGTAAGTATGAAGTGATACATTTTTTTATGAAGATCATCTAGAAAACCTTTTTTTATGTGGAGCACAGCTGCAACTGCAATAGTAATGTAGCAAACCAGCTAGTACATAGTCATAAAAATAAGCTGTTTTCTTCTTTTCACCACCCAATGGTGAAATCTAGGTTGCCTTTTGATAGTCCTTGTGGCACTATGTCATCTAAGCGTTACTCCTGGATACGTTATTTTATGTAGGCTGTTGTAACTGCAACTGCAAATTGAAAATTATTGTTTTGGTGAATGTGTTTGACAGTAAGAAAGGCAGTATTTCTAATTTCATGTTAGTTTTGCTCAGTTTAACGTGCAACGCTGTAATTATTCTACAGTGGAAAAGGATAACATTGAACTAGTTAGAGGTTTAGTTTTTGTTTAATTTTTTTTAAATGCAAATCATGGATTTAACTGCATGCTTCCTGGAATTTGTTTTAGGCCAGTGAAAGCAACCTATCCCTACTTACGGTAAGGAAAATAATGATTCTAGCCACTTGAATTGGATTGTAGACATCTTAATCTTTAACTGCAAACACAGGTAATAGGCATTAATAAAAGTAGTATTTTGTGACTTGGAGGAAGAATCAAGAACATCTAAATGATCAAACTAGAAGCATTAATCTGGTCCTGCAAGGACGATGATGTGAAGATTTGATAGCACATTTAGTCCTGCAATATTGAAAATATGTTGGAACAAACATCTGTGCAGGCAGTCTGTTTGGTTTAGGTTAGGTAGTTCTGCTTGGCGTTTGTTTTCTTTATTTCCATAGCAGTCCAGAGAAGCAATAGTCAAAAGCACAGTCACTCAAATTCTGTCTTGCAAAATGTGGTATTATGGGCATTATGACTCTTAAATAAAACATCTGAGGCTAAGCACTGATGTGAATACTAGAAAAAAATATTATTTTCTTCCCTAAAACTTGAACCTTAGGTTGAAATTACGATGTTTATTTATATTTAAGCATTCAGGCCCACATAATGTATTTGGAGTTTTGGGGGGTCTTTTTTTTTTTCTTCTTTGTAAATACTGAGGGGAGGCCTACTGTTTTTCTAAGTAAAAATAGTCATTTCACGCTTAAAACTAATTTTTATTACATGGATAAAAGACTTGACGTTTCAGTTACGGTACTGGAGTCCGGCATTCTTTCTGCTGAGTGCTCATCTGAAAAGATGCCAGGTTCCACATCAGAGAATGTAAATGTTCAGGCTGGGGTAAAATAGTTTGAGTAGGTGTTGTAAGTTCGCTTAAGTGTTTGTAGCTGTGCGGATTTTTCCACAATGGAAATAATTATTAATACATAAAAGTAAGGATACTGCTGAGCTTCCACTAAATTAACCAGGTGGCAGAGCGAGCACGAGGTCGCCGGCCAAAATATAAAAATTGTGCTTTAGTTAATTTGACAAGCTACATAAAAATGTTTTAACTTTGATAGGCTTGCGTGCACTTACGTGTTCATTAGCAGTTAAAACATCATTGTAATATTCACATAAAGTGCGTGTTGTAGTCGTAGAATTATGAAAAAAACCCTACAACATCTATAGAAAATGATAAAATCCTTGAATTAAACCAGACCAGTAGTAAGGCAAATGTTGATGTACTTAACTTAATATGCATCAATTCCAAGGGTTTGTCTTTTTTGGGGTGGTAAAGAGAAAAGAAAATGATGGGGGACAGCTTTTTTCTTTTCTTTTTTTTTTTCTTCCAAAATAAGTTATTTGTCCAAACTTTGAGGAGGAGTTTTTTGGTATTGTTTTAGTCGAACAGATGCTCTCTGTTCGGAGCTATAATTGTACTGAGAACTGAAAGTAGGACTGTGTATACCTCGTGGTTTCCTCAGATATCAATTGGTCACACTGGTGGTGTATGCTCTTTTCTACCACAGGCTTAATACTTCAGAAGAAAGTAGAAAAGTAAGAACCAAGGCATGTGTTTCTGTTTTGGCTACAAAGCACAGTGTGACATGGGAAAAAAAAAAGTTTTACCTTCTTTATATCCGTTGCGGAGAGGTTAACCTTCAAAGAAGTATTATTGTCAAATAAAACACTTGAAATATTACTAAATATTTGTCTTTACCCTGAAGAACCAGTTCAGACTGCTACTGTCAGATCTCTCCAGTTGTTGGTCAGGTAAGACTTAGTATTTCTTACTTCATTGTTTAATTGCTAATCGGAGACTTTACAACCCATTGGCCCGTACTACAGTGCCATGCTAACAAGCACTGCGGCATCTACTTGAGTTTGGCTTCTTTGAGCCTATGCTATTGTAAACTCAGAATGATTTGACTGAAGATCTTTAGCTACTTGAAGGAAAAAGATGAATGGAAGCCAAGTGGTTGTGGAAAGGAAGCAGAATTATGGTTTCTGTTTGGGTTAAGCAAACTTAACTGGGCACTTCTCATTTCTTAAAAAAAAAAAGGTAATTTTTTTGCCTTCTGGCAAGCTTTTCTGAATTAGAAACAATGCAAAGGGGGAAAATGTGATCAACAATGAATGCTTCAAAGGGTACTAGAACCCTAGCCAGCAAACAGGTCAGTCAGAAATCATACTTCTCATCCCTCCCTGCTGAAATTTTTAAGCCAATTCTATAGGGATTTGTTCTAGAATGGGTTGGTTAGTTCACACTCTGTACCCTTCTCAAATCAGCCAAAAGATGCTGGCTATGGAAATAGTTCTTCCTGGATGCAGGCTACTGAAGTGTGTTAAAAGCCAGCAGCTTGGTGTCTGCTCAGGGGGATTTTCCACTGGTGGAGCCTTTGACATGCTCTTTTTCTGGTTTTGTTCGGTGTGCTTTCCTTCGTGTTCTCTGAAATGATCTTTATTGCTTTGCGGTGGCTCTTGCATCACTACTTCATGTTCCAGGTCTGTGCTATTTTTCTTAACAAAAAGGATTTCGATTTCAGTGCATTACTGAATAAATCTTGGGATTTCGAACTTGCAGAACTGAGGTTGTCCAGAAGATGTCACCCGAGTGTCGCAAAAGGGGAGCTGTATTATGACTTCAGTCTCTTTTCACTACTCTGTATGTGTTTGTAACACAAATTTCAGGTGTTGTTGAAAAATGGAGAAAAAACCCCACCACTTACACATCTTAACAATTCCATCTGATTTCTTAGTACTTCCAATTTATAAACTGAGTAATTGGAGCAAGAGTTTGATTAATTCTTTGCTAAAACCAAGTTTTAATGGCCTGAGTACCCTAAGCGGTTAAGCTTTGTGGAAAACAGCCTCCTTGTCTTGGCACTGCTAGGTACAAGAACATGAAAATGAAGCCAAGAGGCACGTGTCTGGTTTCCTGAAGAGTCTTCAATTGCACAAGAAAAGATGCTTCCTAAGCTGAGGAAATATTTGCTCAACCATTACCCAAGTGTCTAGCTCCTGCTGTTGTGCAGCTCCGAAGCTGCAGGTGGCCATGGCTGACCAATAGCTACCTATGGCTTAGGTTAAGTTGTTTGCATTTGAACACACTTCTAGTCTGGAAATTACCTTGAAATGCTCCTGGAGAAGCTTGCTGTTGCAAGGAGATGGGGATCTGCTCTTCAATCTAGGTGTTCACAGAGATATCTTAGTTCAAGCTCATTGCCAGCTGGGATTCTTGAGTAAGATGAGGGTTTGAGAAGTAGATCAGTGTTTGGTTTGTTTAGTGCTGGACGTTTTTTGGCCCCTCACCATTCCCCTCCCCCTTATCTGCAATTCTTTCTTCTGGGCATAGTTGCATGCACTGGATGCAACTCAGCAAAACTTGTATCTGTTATGTATTCTTGATGTTTCTGTGCCTTCCACCCCCTTATTCTCTTCTGTTACTCCATAGTGTTTCATTTTCTATTTACTGGTCTGGGCAACTACTTCAAGAAAAAGTGGCAACATTGCGTTTTTTTAGAGCAACATGAGAAGGGAGATGTGACTTTCTTCCACACACAGCAGGTGAGGGAATTCTAGAGTGTGACAGGACATGCTTCCAGCCAGGTGTATGAGTGATCCTGCAATCCTATAGAGCAGCTTTTTCAACTGCTTGCTGCTGTTGCAGCAATGCAGTATAGCACAGCAAATAACACAGACCTGAAGTGCTGGGTGGTACAGAGTAATTGCTTTGTCCTCTTTGTTACCGCAGATAAAGGTAATGCAACCCCCTTGTAGAGCAACTTTTCCTTCTGTTTACTCCCAAACTTCAGTCTGAGGTATGTTCGAGTCTTTCTTTCTAACTGCTTATGATGAAAGTAAAATAACCAGACAATACTGGCAACTCAACTGAAAGATTAAAATGGTGGTCAGTAGTGGGACAGAATAAAGCTGCAGTGTTCGGGTTACAAAGTTGATCCTCCATGGACTTGGCTCAGCTTCTGATCTCAAACCCATTGATTTTATTTGCTAATCAGATGTTTGCTGTGCTCTCTATTAAAAGTGAAATCTAGTAAATTGACTAGATTTTCAGAGAAACTGGGTAATGATTAAAATCTTCCAGGGTTGGGGCTCATGTTGTACCATTTTATTTTAAAAAACCCAAAATAGTTATCTTTTACTGTTTGCAAGTATATGTGAGCCAAATGAAAGCTATGCATCAGTCTTTAATTCTGATGTTGCTGTGCATTAAGAAGCTTACTGTCTGCCTGTGGTGTTCTTCGCTGTGATATCCCCTGTGAATTCCAAAGGCGTGTGTGTACGTGGGATCTTTCTCTCATTTGCAGAGCTGTGTTTATGAATAAGAGATAACAGCTGTATTTTTCAAACTATGATAATAGTAGAGAGTAAATTCCCTAATGACCCTGATCCTTTTAAAAAAAATGCACCTAACATTGCTGGAAATCTTAGGTAGTTATTTTTAATATGAATTTGTTTACAGTAAGTTCTGTGTCTTTGAAATCTTTAGCTATAGTAGAGCAGATCTCAATGGTCAATATTCTGAAAGTTTCTCTGGTTACGCTGTGCAGAAGAGAACGTAGAATCCTCTGTAAAAACTGCAAAAGCAATGCAACATTGCTGCTCCTTTACAACTATCTTACAAAAAAAAAAAGAAAAAGGGAGTTTCAATTTCATTTTAACTTCAATATCTGTGTGGTTTTCTAACCCCCTGACATACAAGTAGGTGTACTCAGCTATCTTAATTTCCTTTTCTCGAGTCCTAGTTATTTTTTCAGTTAGGCTTTTACAGGCATTCTAGTGTAATTTTCAGTGAATGCTAGTAATAAATATTTCTACCTTATTCACCTGCCAACTCATCTTTTATTCATCTTGCTGATGAAAATAATCTCCTGTGGAATGTCTGTTGCTGAAAGAGTTCAAAAACTTTCCAGTTATGGGTGTAATAGATCCTTTTTCAGCTCAGTGTAAGAATTTTCTATTACTTTGCTACACACTTCTGAAGAAATTAGGAATTGTAAAGTTCTGATGTTAAATTAGAGCAACAGAAAAAATGTGACCCAGTGAATATAGCAGCAGGTGAACCTGCATTTTCTGTTCTTATTGCAAAATGCCAATGCTGTATCAAAATAAAAACTGGCTGTCCTTATATTTCCTTAAAACTTTAGAGATGTGGATTGGTGCAGCTGTACCTCAAGTCCTTGTTCCTCAAACACTGGTGTGCTTGCACTACCATTCAAGAGAATGGTTACTTGTAAAGTTTTGTGTCTTGGGAACTGGAGCTGAAAATAAACTTAACTGGCAATGTGTATTGATGGAAAAAAGGAAGCGCCCACAATACTGACTCTTCTTTCCCTGTAGGGTAAGAGTGTGCTTATGTAGTAATTTCAAGAGATACCACTGAATGAAATCCAGCTAAGTGATAATTCTTTTTTCTTACTTGAGTGGAAATTGCTAATTTATGCAAGCTATTGATGGCATGGTCTCAGCTTAATTGCTGGTACCTCTTTATTAAGAATTAGCAAATAACTTAGTAATCAAATGGCTTTCCTTGAGTTGTATTTGCAGGTATGTTTTGTAAAGAGTGTAAATTGTTGCAGGAGCCTAAATATCTAGATAAAGATATAACAACGTTAATAAGACGTTTGAAACAGGTGGTAGTATTCACCAGACCAACTGATTTATGCAGCTTTATATATTATAAATATGTGTATCTAAAATACATTTGTCTATAGATGAAAAGCAGGAACTGTAGGCAAGCTAGAATCCTAGACAGTCATGAGTACAAGGATCTTGCTACTTTAAATATATTTTTAAAACATGAAAATGTTATTTTTATGCTCTATGAGGAGAAAGGAGAGGAATGAATGTGCATCCATTTAAACTTTTATCTAAAGAGATTTTCTATACTTGACTAGATGAAATCTTAGCTGCTTCAAGAGCTTTCCCATGAACTTAATTAGAGGCATGATTGCATGTTTCTGACACATTCCTTAGGAACATGTCAAAGTCTGGCTCTAGTTTTCAAGATGATGTTGAATTAAAACAAAACATGCCAATGATGTAGACATTGCCTCTGAAGTCAGATCTCTTGACACATTGGTCAATAGGATCATTACGCTCTGAGCTGTGACAGTGGATGAAACCAGTAGAGCAGAATGCAAATAAATGTCCACCTCTAAAAAATCATGGGATTTTTGATGCCCTGGCCTGAAGTAGAAAATACATAGTTGTGCTACCCCTTGAGATCACGTAAGTTTTCACTACCATAACATCCTGGGACTCGGTCCAGAGCCAATTGACCTCTCCTTGAAAAACTTGGCAGGAGTTAGAGTGACACTCCTGGATGTGTACCCTCTAACTGCAAGAGATGCAGTTTTAGGTGTGCAATACCCATGACTGATGATTACAGGTCTGTATTTTTATGGCTATGCAGCAGTATTTTGACTACTGGCTGATAGAATGTTTTTGTTTATTGCTGACCCATTTTTGAACTTTGCTCTTTTTTTTTCTAGCAGAAATAGTTTAGATCAATAACCTATTAATAAACTATTCAAGCCTAAAGTTCTATTCATCCTCATTCTCCAAACAAGAGGTATTTCCATTGTTCATTATTATGTGCCACTTGCATTTCAACCCTAAACACATAAATCATAAATGAGCTTGAAGTATTTATTTGCTTCTTTCAGCACTGCCTTTCTCTAGTATTTGCTGACATGGCTCATTGTAACTTATTTTTGAGCACAGTCAGACCTTGTTTGCTGAACAGATGAATTCATTGTTGGAAAGGAGTCTATAAATAGAATTTAGGGGCTACCAAAATGAGAAATTCTAGCTCATTAGGATCTCAGCTGGAACAACGTGATCTGATATACTGAAGTTTTGAGCTGATGAAATGAAAGCAAAGACTTAGCTAGTTGGTTCTAAACCTTTAAATTACGGATGGGCTATTTTTGTATTGCTGTTAAGGGTGATAGAAACCATCCGGAGAAGAGATCCAATGCAGCATATACTGGAAGGACAGAAAGGAGAAAAAATTAGGGTAGTTAATATTAATGAAAAAAAACAGTGTATAAAGTGGAATAAACAAATGCCTTCTGGCATTCTGAGCTATCCTCTTCAGATGAGGCTTGCTTAAAATTACAATCCTCTTACCTCTGCCTATCTTCCTTGTATGTAGGAGGGAGATATGTCTCCTTTATCAATGCTTGGTGCTGAAGTGGTGAATTTATGGATATGTGATTTTATTTCAGTATCTCAAGTACAATTACTAATGGAAAAGGCATGAATCCTCCAAACTATCTAGTCTTATGGAAGAATAAAGGCTTACTACATCAGCCCAGAATAATGTCTTCTTGGAACACTGTGAATAACAGTGTGCACATTCTGCTCTGAATAAATGTCTGGCACACAGTGCCTTCCAGAAGTTGAAACTTTGGTGCTGGGGCACGCATGAAGTCTTTCCCCTAATTCTTCGCTCACTGGCAGGCTTCAAAACTGGTTGGATGCCAAAATAAGTCAGTTAGATTTATTATCATGAAATAATATTCTAACTGGTGTCTTTACTTCCTCTTTCCTTCCTGAAAAAACACAGCATACTGTGCAGGTGGAAGACCCTATAATCTTGAGGCACAGTAAGTAGCTAAGGAGGAGGTGTAGGCAATTTTTCTAGGATATGTGTATTTGATATTAAAGAATTGCATTATCTCACTGTTTTCTACTGTCCTCCTAGGACATCTTAACTGCAGATTTTTTACTGTGTACTGAAACCAGGTGAGTTCATTTGTTGTCTCTAGAACCAAGAGTTTACAGGAGAAACTGATGACATGATTTTTTTGTAACTTATTTAAAGCACAATGATTTAAAATATATAAGGGGCCTGTGAATACGAGTGAGATAAAACACCCCACTGTGTGGGTTGGGAGCTTGGGAGCTTTGAGTGGCAGCAGCTGTATAACTTTGGCAATTAAAAAGTCAGGGAAAATGGGCTGTTGGGAACCATTTGTGACTGTTAGGGAATTGTGCATCTTGGAGACCCTTGTCATAGCTATCCTGCTGTCCCCCATGTGCAATGCACAAGAAAGTACATATACTGCAAGTAGCTAAAAAGGAATAAGGTTAGAAAGGGAAACTGTTGAAGAAGTGAGAAAATTTGCTGAAATCAGCTTATTAGGAGCAAATGAAATCTGGGAATCCTGATAGTGTGCTGTCCCCTGCTGCTAGCTCACAGCTCCTAGTTTGGACTCAGTCACATGGCACAGATGGGCCTCGTGGAAGTCCCACTTCCTCTTCCTGAGTATGGAATAATGAAATGTCTTTGACATCGGGTATTTTCTGGTTTTTATCCAGAACTGTAAAACCAGTTATACCAATAATTTGATCTTTTGAGAACACCGAGAGATACTTTTAACTTTGAAAAAACTGTATTGACTACAAATCTGCTTTTGAAATAAAGCACTGTGTAACATTTGTATCTGAAAGATTAAGGTTTTGCAGTGTTGACAATACTGATTTTAGAAAAGAAGCAGTGATAATGGCAAAACAGGTTGTTAATTTTCCCAACTGTGGTTTTTTTTTCACTTTCAGGTGATCGGGGTGATCACTAGACTTGCAAAAAGATCTGCAAATGTTTTTGTAGACTCACTCATACAAACCGAGCGGGAAGGACATATGAATTATCTGAAATTACAGTTGGGTTTTGTGCTTGTGACTTGACAAGCTGCCTTTTCTTACACAGTGCAGATTTTTGTAGAGAATCATGAGTTATCGACAGCCTCAGTATTTGCAGCCTGCAGGGCTTACAGGATTTAGTGGGTCAGTCTCATCAGTCATTTAAACACATGACCAATCTCAGTGATCTGTTAGAGCATGCAGCACAGTGCAGAGATACCTGAGCTAACTCCAGAGCTAGATAGTAGTACTTTGGCACTTTGTGAGGATTAATTTGCCTCATTAAGAGAGGGCAATTTGCTTGGATAGTTGTAGTCAACAGCAGCTGTGTGCGTATATCCTATTCTCTGCTTGCTAAACTGTAGATGCATGTTATTTCTTTGGAGCTATTATCTATAGCATAGTGCTGCTGTCATGGACGGGACTGTAACATGAAGTGGTGGTCTAGATGGAAGCCAGTTCTTAGACATAAAGGCAAGGCTAACGCTTAACCCATGCTGTTTAAAGTCTCTGCAGGTGGTTCTATACAACTGACAGATAATTGTAAGAAGTCTCTTCAATTTCCAGTAAGCAAGAACAGGCAATAAGAAAAACAAATAAAATAATTGGGAAGCCATGTTGTTATTCTGCTTAATCTTAATTCAAATGACAAGAAGAATGAATGCATTAATCTTGTCTATCTTTTTCCTGTGCTTGTCATTGCTATTGTTAATACATGTAACTTCAAAGTGATGTCTGCCTTTCCTTCTGTTTTAAGAATCATTCTTCCACTTCCATTCAACAGGAAATTTCTGATGTAGCTGTGCAGATTTATTTCTTTGACCAAGCATTTCTTGGAAAAATAAATTTAATAGAGCTATTAAAGCTCTACTCACATTTGGAAATCAGAAGAAGGAAAACTGAGGCTCAAAGATCACTGCATCCTTTTACTTGTGCTTTATTACTATTTTCCATCCCTTTTCCAAAAAAAAAAAATAAATAAATTGAAAATAAACCTGAACTCCATGAAAGCAAACCCTATCCTCTCTAAAGCAAACAAGTATGAATGGGTAGTCTGCCTAAGCAGATTCTTTTAGTGTTTGTGAAGCTCAAAGGACTCAAGAGACTTTAAAAACCTGCATATACAGTTCAAAAATAATGTTCTCACTTTCAGCTAACTTGCTGTGTATGTAGTATCCAAGCTGAAAGCACAAACTGACTTTTTAAAATAAATTTTGATTTTAAATGTAATTAGTGATCTTAATTACACTAGGACTGATTAAGGAAAACAAAGTAACATAAAAACATGTGCTGACCTGAAATTTGCTGTGCTCATTTTAAAATTACTGAGGTGTTCCTCGCGTGCTTGTCTTTTTCCTTCAGCCTCTGTGGATTTGTAAACCGTATCTTCATTCTTGCTAGGGATGTGTTGATTTACATTGTATACAATGCTTATGAAGGCATGAGATTAAAAATAACATATTGCCTAAATTTTCTTAGGCATGCACACTAGATAGTCATTTTGCTGAGACTTGTCCTTATGTGAGGAAAGGGTGTATTTGATACAATGGGAACAAAACCCAAAGTACAAAACATTAGCAAGCAATACTAAATTGGAATTATTCAATAGGGAAGTTTTAATGGTGTATCTTGCCTTCTTATATTGCCAGATTAAATATAGTAATAGACAACTTTAAAACATATATATTGTGCTCATGGTCACTGTCTCTGATCAGAGTTTCCAATCACAATTACTTCACTAAATAGTTCTATGTATAGATGTTGACCGGCCGTGTTAGTCATCAGCAGCCAATATAGTACATTACCATCTGACTCATACCACATTTAATTGGATACTGATGGATGAGGGAATTGTTTCAGATAAAATAAGAAACCGCTTACAAATATTCTGTTAAACTTGGCCCTTTCGCTTTGAGAAAAAGCCTTGTTAACTTGTATGATATCGTATCGTCTAGATGAGAGTGCAGTACTTCCTCAACATAGTACAAGAAGGACTGTGTCCTTGGGAGTCGGCTGATTTCAAAAGCCTGGGTTTCAAAGCTGTACCAAAGTGGCTTTGGTGCACAGCAGAAGAATATGGAGGTTAGGTCACCAAAGCAAAGCTCCAGTTATTACTTAACCATCTCTGGTCATGCAGTTGTTAACATAGACAAGCCGGGGAGCCAATTTTAAGAAGCTGTTACATTTTGTAGGCTTAAATCTTTTAAAGATGATGATTCACCACCTTTATTCATTAATGGGCATCTGATTCATCACTGGTTATAGTGGAAATAGATTTTTATATTGCGTTATAATTGTTCATACTGCTTCCTAAAGACCGTGCAATTATTTCTATTATTGATGTCTCTTTGGAGGATTTATAGCTTGTCTGTAAAACCTATAACTTGCCAAGCTACAGCATTAGAGCAATCTCTATCTGGAAATGATTTAAAGTGGTCATTTTTTATTTATGAAAAGGTTTTCCCTTTTAAAAAATGTTTCAAAGCATTCATAGCCTTTTCAGTAGCATATAGAACTCTAATTTTCATTAAAATTTAAAAATGCAATAATTTTCTGTTGGTTTAGCTCAATTGAAATGTTTCATAGTCACACATTTCAGCCTCACACACTGATTTTCACAGGATAAAAATTGTAATGTTTGGATATAATCAACAAACTACAGGAAAATAAACCCTGCAATTTTTAATTTGTTTTTTCCCCTTCCTTAGGGAAGGAACAAAAAACTGTAGTTTTCTATGAAAAGGCAATTCATAACTTCCACCAGCACTTTTTAAAGATAAATGGCTTGTTCAGGAACAGCTTAGATGAAATTAAGTATTAATTTTAAAGTTTCGCTGTCTATAACTTGAGCAGGCCGATCCAGATTGAATCATGACAATACCATTTACCTTAAAGACCACATTTGTTTCATCTTACCTCATGAAGAAGCTTGATGCTTGTGCCATAACTGGATCTGAAGCATTCTGCTTCCTGCACAGTAGAAATTTGGATCATTTCTTATTGAAAGTTTGCTCATTTCGGATCCCTTTATGAACAGTCACTAGCTATAGGCTGACTTGTATTAGCAATTTTATGATGGGCTGTCTTGGGTTTTTCCTTTTCAGCATTAGTGCATATTTTACTGAATTATCTGGGAATTCCAGGGGTCTAGCATACTGCTGGGAGTAGCTGAGCTGACTAACAGCACCAGATTGCAAATGTTCTTTGGCATCTCAAGATTAAAGAAACTGACTCATTTTGGGATACTTTTGTTCATAATAAGAAAAATAATAATAAAAGCAATTGTGACATTTAGCATTTATTATTCCCATAATTTGGTCCAAAATACTTTGTTTACCTTTGGCAAGCAAAAACTGCCAGTTGTCCCATCCTGAACACGTCTGTTTCAGAGACTGAGACTGCTGAGACAGGGTGTGAGCAACTTTGCAAAAGTTACTGTGTGTTTTGGGCTGATGGAGTTCATGCCAATGATACTGTAAACTAATTATCTGGGAATAGATTTGTCTCTGACCCTGGTCACTGGGGCAGAAAGGTTTCCCTGTTATGAAATGTTTGTTGGAAATTACTTTTCCTTTTTAGTTTCAACATGTGTAGGGGGTAGGTGAAAGCATGATGTTAAAACCTGGAGGTTTTATAGATAAAAGTAAATCCATTATAACCTTTCAAATACCCTGTCTTCAAGATCTGTTTCTGTCCAAAGGCCATGTAGTAAAATTTAAAAAGATGCTAACCATAGATTTCAAGAAAATTGAGAAGTCTTTAAGCCAAATGATTCTTTGATGTACCTAAGTGATTCTGATCTCCTTTTTCAAATATAAAGCCCCTGTTCTTATATCACTGAGCATCTGAAGAAGACTTCAACTAGCTGAGTAAAATCCACTTATATCAGGTAAGGATTGATGGTCTCCAGCATTATGGTTGGTGTGCAAGCTTTATCTGTGCCACCTTCCATAGCTTCTTTCTGAAGCTTCTATCTCTGACATTCAATCCTTGTATCCATGAACATCTGGGACACTTGATTTTCATAATGTATTCTTTACTATTCTGATGACAACTCTATTTCTATTTCATGTTTCTTCTTACTCCTCAGGGCCTGTTATTTTTTTCCCATGATATTAAGTTTCTTAAGGAAAAAGTTCATTCAATATGAAGGCATTTTTTTGGTTGTAAAAGCACAAAACCAGGAGGAAAATTTCCATGAGTTATGTTCAGAAGATATGACTGACTAAAGTTATATTTATGTGAACATAAATAAGTGAAAGGACATCCAGAATACAACTGAGTGTTTTCTTCCTATTGCTGGAATCCTGACTGAAATGCAGCATTTTCCAAATTTGCAGAGTTCCCACTACTTTAACAGTAACTATGAAAAAGTAGTTTATGTATTTCTAACTTTATTTGCTTTTCCCGCAATCCTCTACGCATTTCTTTTATAATATAACTACAGCTGATTGGTATGTTTCACATTTTGTTAATATCTTCTGAAATAGTAATTGCTGTCAAGATGAAAGTATTAGGAAGTGGGAAAGAAAATAGGCTCGTATCTCTTTATATGTAAAAATATATTCTAAGCTATCTTTTAATATTACATTTCTTTGAGTTGGGGAAAAATGCTCTCTTTTGGTGTAGTTTTGAGGCATAGTTTTTGGCATAGTCTGAGGACTATGAATTGCTTACAGAAAAAGTTAGATAGTAACACAGCAGTCAATGAAACATGATTGTTTTATACCATACTTTAGACTGGGCAAAAAGAACTGCTTCTATGTTTGTGTCTAACTGGGCAATAAAGAATGTGAAGATCCCTAATTTTAATTTGTACTTTTTGAGATGCTTTATTTGCTTTGATACTATAGTATCAGATACCACCTACCAACTGCTTTATTACTGTGTTTTTAGTGTTTCACTTCCTTAGATGGAGCACAACAGGATTAATGAGATAATCTTATCCTTTACAAGGTATTGGAAATGACAAAGTAAGAAGCTGTGCTAATACTGCCTTTAGCCTAATGTACAAAGGTTTAAAACTTTAATTCTATGATAGGTTTTGTTTTGTTCTCGTTATATTTAACTCAAAACTAGATTCAAGCCAACAGTTGTCCAGAAAAAGACAGGGAAATGGAGCAAATAGAATGTAATTTGCTTACAGTTCAGAAGGCATGTTTTCAATTAAAAACACAACCGGATGCATATGAACTTGTGCTAGTACACAGTTGTCAAATAATTACACTGTACTGCTTGCTCTGCCTGAGCAATTATACTCGGTACTTTGGGTTTGCCAAGGGAATGGGGATATAGTCTCAGCTGAGGACACAGATTTAAGCATTTGACTTACTTGCTAATAAGGGCTTTTGCATGGTATCCAAGATTACTTCTTTTTTATTGGTGAACTGGGGAATATAATCTGTGGCTGCTATTTTGAGTTTATTTGCACATCTTTCTGAAAAGACCAATGATGACATGCTTTTAGCCATTTCAAAAATCTCTGTTGCTAATGGCTATACATCCATGTCACTTGGAATTTTTTTTTCCATAGCTGTGTCTAAGTATTTGTATTCTGGAAGTGGGGATGACCCTTTGCATGGAGAAGTACCAGTTAAGTTTTGTCCTCTTCAGACAATAATCGAAAGAGTCTCAAATAGATTAAGTCACATCCACAGTATGAAACAGAACTTGTCATACCACGTTTTAAGGTAGCTAATATCTGGGCTATGTCCAAATAAGATTCTGGTTCCAGAGTTAGTTTATGCACTACAAATTTTGCCATCTCTGCAGTAGCAGCAAAGCTTTGTCTTACATTACAACACCATGTTGTGGTATACACAATACCAGAGTGTGATATAAAGGAAAACTTATGACAAACCATACCCAAAATTTGTCTGGTAAAGAACAAACATTGCAATTACTTCTACACATGGAAATGAGATATTAATGAGACTGATCCATCAGTGAGATCAGTGTTGGAACTGGAAATATAAAAGCACATAAGCAGTTTGTTCCAATGGTGAAAAATACGTTACAGAAGCATCGTTCAATTGCATCCCCTCTGTGGCCTAGTGAAAGAACAGAGTCAAGCTATAACCCAAACACTGGGATAGCAAAAGGATCAAAGTAGTAGATGTTAAAATTTAATTAGGCTTTCAAAATCTGGCTAGAATGCTCAAGTAACTGATCTGAAGAAAAACAGAACAATTCTGTTTTAGTGATGTGACTGCATGTGAAAACAAAGTAGGTAGCTCATTTCACTACAGTCTAAATGAAATGTAATATCATAATTTATTTATCTTTTTTGGTTAACTTTTTGTGCCTGTTCTACATTTAATAGGCTGACAGCCTAGGTTTCAACAAATGTGTTTTAGGAGCAAGAATGTATTCTTTTTTACAGTTTCATTTAGGCAAAAAATCCTCATCAGTCACCTTACGTTTTGTTCCCAAGTATATATAGGGAATAGAAGAGTCTGACTAAATACAAGAAAGAACCATGTCATTGTCAGTAGAATTTCTAGACTCTGTGTGTTAATCAAAGGGAGAAAAGACAACAGTGTAAATGGTCTCACTGTCTGGGAACAAAGGCATCTTTCCAGGTTTTTGTTTTAGGAAACAAACATGTTGCTTTGCTGAGGCCTCACTAGTCAGAGCATGTGGGCAAGAGAGCTTGTTTGAAATATGATGCTGACCATAGTCTGCTTTATGGTAAAAATATCACAGCTCTTCCAGAAAAGGGACAGTAAATCTACTGTTGAAATCTGGAGGTAAGAGGAGCAGAGGTACTGTATTGAGAGATGCTTGTCTTCAAGAAGAGGCAAAATGTTCTGGTTTTGTACAGTTTGCTAGGAGTGGCTAGGGCTTCACCTGCAGGACTTCTCTTGATGTCCAGCAAGGGAAAACAAAAAAGGTGCCTTAATGAGAGTGTGTACCAAAAATGTGTTTCTAGTGCACCTACTTTTCAGCACAGATTCTTTAGACTTTTATAATTCTGTCTATGGGAAGACTTTAAACTAGGTAAGTTTACTGCGATTCCAACCCTTATTCTTGCATTTAGGAATTTGCTAATCTACACTGCATTATGTCTGCTGAAAAGTCTATTTATGTCTGTTTCTGGAAAGGGAAGGTTCTTCCTCTGTAAGCTAAGAAAAGGTGAACACAGATGACTCTGTCAGTCTAGAGAAACTCCCCAGCTCTGACTGACAGCTGGTGCACATATTACACAGATGACTAGAACTATTCAGTTCTCGGTAAACCGCCTACTGACTACTTATCTGCCTCTTGCTTGCCAAATGTTAATTACACAAATGTCTGTCTCTCTGTCAAGTGTATATGTTGGGATTGTGGAGCATTTGACTCAATGCTAGATGTGTACTTTATCAGTCATCTGGCCTGCTGTCAGCAGAGTCCTCATTTTCACCTAGCACATCAAACTGGATATGAGAAAAGCCTTCCTAGAGATTATGTGCTTGATGATTTGCATGGGATGCACTCACCCAATGATGCACACATTTGACACCAACGCTTTAAAAAATCTTGGAAATAAACTGGTAACACTTATGTGTAAAAGCAGCAATCTATTATTGCTCTATGGACTTTATAATTGATAGTTGTTTTGATTCTTCCCCACTAAAGACTAAATTACAAGGGGATTTCAGACATTAATTATGAGTTGTCTGTGGCTTTCACAATAACATTCACCTTCTTTGGTTTTATGTCAGGCTGAAATGAAGAGAATTCAGAATTACTGCCCTCTACCTGGCAATCTGCTGTCGATTGCAGGTTGTGTGCATTGTCCCAAGTATTCTTATTGCTTGTATGACTCAGACTGAATAACGTAATCACATAAACTTTATGTATATAAGATATATAAATAGTGTTGCCAGTTAAAAACAGACAACCAAGCCAGTAAAAAAAGAAAAGAATCAAGGTTTTGACCTGTTGTTTGGGGATCAGTCTGGGGAAATTCTTATTCCATTGGAGTCATTGAATCCTCACAAGTGTAATGTATTTGGGAGGCTTAGCTTGGGTATTTATAATGTATCAGAAAGTTCTCCACAGCAGCTTATGACTATCATCCCTTAAAGTGATTATGTAAGCTGATAAGTCAATGGTAAGATGAGTAGTAGTCTCAACCAGAGTTGGTTTACAAGATGAATTACTGCACATTAATGGTTTGAATTTAGTCTGCTAGCTATTTTGCGGTAGTTCTATATGTCCTCTTAATTCTTTAATGAAAAATGGTGCACGGTGGAATGCAATGCCAGTCACTGAACAACATACATAGCATGGCACTGAAGAGTGACCAGCTTTGACTCCAAAGAGCAAATAGTTACTGGTGTGCAATGCTGTTCCTTAGTTTAAAAAACTGTTGGTGGGACCTCTTGTACAGTGCTGTGTTGATATGACTGCTTCACTTTGCTTACAGTCACAGCTTGCCAAAGGAGATCTGTACCATCTTTCATTTTAAGGGGAAGGCATGCCCTCAGCTTGGAGCATCTTTGTGCGTGTGGACTGATTTTTCTTTTTAAAGTGTTTGCGCACAGAAGGTAGTGCAAAATAGATAGTAAACAGTATTTCTTTACACTGGCTTAATGGTCATGTTGTAGACAAGCCTGTTAGTTACTATTCAGCAAAGATCATCTGCCCTAGAAGAGTTCAGCAAAAGAGGTTTCTTCCACTGTAATTTTCTAACTTTCAGATTTTGTAAAATTAATGAAAATGAGAGAAATCTGATGTATGACAATGCAGCTCCTCTCTGATGATGTCTGCATGTCTCTTAAGCTTTGATACTTAGCAGTATTTTAGTATTTTTTCTGAAAAGTGTCAGTATTAAAAATCACTGCTGAATTTCTAAGGTAAAGGAAGGGAATTTTCTCCTACTCAAAATAGCTAATTGTTTTACTATATACTTTCCTGTTGTCTGTATTCTGGTTGACAGTGTAAGTTATGACTCTCTATTAATGTTAGTTGATTAGTTTTCTGTTGTTTTCTCAAACAAAGCATTCTGACAGATACAGTACAAGAAGATACCTATTCTTCCATGGGCTGTTCCCTGTAGTCAGACCTGACTGTTGAGACCTGAAGAAGGCAAAGAAGAAATATGCTAAAGCACAGGGATATACATACCCAGATCTATGCATATACATTGTGTATCAGCTTCTAGAAATAAAACTCACTTTTCTCACTTACCTTCCCCCAAAAGCATAGTACCTTTTCAATCATTTTATTTTGTCCTTTCCATTTTACTGCTTACAGGAAAAGCTTTCCATGGGAGTTTATAGTCTCTCTTCCAGCATTTGAAATGGTCAGATATTAAAAGGAGAGGGAGATTATGTACAGAGGGAGAGGAACAATTTACTAGTTGGAGTAACATCCATGAATAAATTCATTAGTATGCCTTAGAGGGGAAAGTCTAAAGGACAGAATTTTTACTTAATGACCAGTGGATATTAACATCAGTGAACGGCTAATACGAATAGGTATTCAGCTGCAGCAATTGCTGCTCAGGCTTTTAATCTAATCTGGTTAGATTTTCAATCCTTTCAAAGTAATTGTGAAATGAATTGCATTCAGCAGTCTTAAAATGTATACCTTGAGTATACCCTGCTAAAACAGGACAAATTGGAATCATCCTACTTTCAGCCTTAATCAGCCTTAATGCACTGGTATTTAGGACCATATTTATTTACAGAAGAAATAAGGTGCTGTTCACAGACTTCTTGTGAAATTAACTTTCAAATATTGGTAAAGTGGCCATAACTGTTTTTCTTTCCTTGTATTTTTATTACATAAATTGGCTGGCTGTTAAGTTGTATTGATCAGAATGGGAACATGAGCAAGAAACAAGACATGTTAGAACTTCTTGAAGTGGCAAGTCCTTAATGCCCCAGCAACAATTTGGAAAACCTCATGTGATAGTACAGTCTCCATTTTCTAGGTCAGCTGTTTCTCTAGTGAGTATAAATATCCAGTAGGGAAATATGTTTATTCTATCTCTAAGAAAAGTCACAAGTACTCTGACAGCACCTGAGCTGTGTGCAAAACTGGTCGTGTATGCTAAAGATCATGAAAGTTTCTCCAAGCCTCTGTGCCAAAAATAGCAAACGTTTGGTATCTGAAATCAAAGGGTTGCTATAAAAAGATGCCTCTAAGCCTGTGGAGTATCCATGTCATTCGTCAGGAGGGTTTATTTTTGGCATGAGCGTTGACACTGCCACTTACAATCAAGGCAGATAGAAAGCTACTGAACCGTGAGCTCCCGGAGCAATGTTGCACAAGGAGCACCGTGACTCTCACGTGAGGAAAGGCAGGGAATGCTACTGTCTGAGAGCTTTGTATCTTGGAGAAGAAATTACAATTATATAACACAGAACTATGCCATTCTTGGGGAAGTCTTCTAAGATCTGCATTTCCCAGAATGACTCAAAGGCCCTACATGTAGTGACCCTTTCCGTAGGCCAGGAGGGTAATATGCTGCATTGTTTATCAGTCAGCAGTGGTTGTTTAAGTGTCAGAAGACATGTTCGTTACCCAAGAGCAGAGTTTGAAGGCTCTCTGCTATCACAGTCTTTTTTGACCCCCATACTTGAACTCTGGTACAGTTGGGGTTTTTTGATAGTTGAAGTAGAAAGCTGTGTTTCCAAAAAAAGTTTGTATCTGTCCACTTTTCTGGTCCTCAGTACCATTGTGTCTAAGGGCTTTGCAGTCTTATCCTCAAGAACCCATGCAAATATTTTCAGGCAGCAAACCAAAGCACAGACGAGCCAATTGCTTGTTCAAGGTCACAGAAGAAATCTCTAATGGAGCAGGATGTGAGAGCAAGCTTCCTCCGCATGGCTGTCCTCCGCAGGACTGCCAACTTGTGGCAAGGGGTATCCTTTGGTAGAAGAATTTATTCTGGCAGATAGGCTGAGTCAATTTATTTTGCTGGACTTCTGGAGTGCAGTTGTATCCAAATACTGTCTTCTTGCTGGAACATGCTGCAAATGGCAGGATGCCATACCAGTGTGCTGGGGAAGAAGACATAACACAGAGAGCAGAGTGCAGGCTGGAAGCTCAGCCAGCTGTTCTTCCTGAGCACTGCGGTCCGCTGTAAAGTGTGGGCTGCCTGATGGTGTGTGCCTGGGCAGAGGGGGTCTCTTGGTGACCCCTAGCCTCTAGCTGGCACAGATGTAGTACAAGGTAGGATCTAGGCCTTAGTCCTTCCCCCGTTAACTGAAACTAATTAATTATCCAGCTTCAAATTCCCATTTCTCGCTGAGGCTGAGAAAGTCTCGTAGGCCTCAATGCACAGCAAATAACAAAAAACAGGCAAAACCCAGCGGATGATGTCACAGAAATATTTTGTAATGAGTATTATCTGCATATATTCTGCTTTCAGGATACATAGTTGAATATAATATTTGCTAAGTTTCATAACTTAATCTTATACACATTGTTGGATCCGAGTCACCTCACACATTTATTGAGGCTATGTTCAGCTTTTGCAGATGGTGATAACTAACTGCTCCTGCTCTGCTTTTTTTCCTCTAAATAAGTTTTTTAAAAAAGACTCTTCCCTAAAATAAGGCTTTCCCTGCTCATCCTTTTCTGATCCTCACAAGCATAGCAGATCACTTCTTTTTCCATTGGACACACTGTGATGTGTTATTTAATACCCCTTTTCAGGATACATAGTTTGTTCTGGCTTGACAGCAGAATTTGAAGAGCCTCCTGCTATTACATAGGCTGCCTGCAAAGATCTCCAGTGGTTCTTTGTGTTCAATTTCCACCTCATTGTTTCTGCAACATTCCTACCATGCACAGACACTTTCTACAGAATAGAGACTAAGGAAAATGTCAGAAAAGTGACAAGAAACGTAGTGGGTGTGGGACCTCCCTCTTTCCCACAGATTATTAAAGTAGAGACATAGCTCTCTGAATGAGTCCTTTCTTTCTGCAGGGTTCTGTTTCCATTTAGAGCCACACTTCTTTTGCTTCTGTTTCTCTGGGTTACATAAAATCCTTTTGCAGCATTGAAAATGTTTGCATGCAGTCCTCACATATATTACTCTGTGTTTGCCTCCAGCCTTGATGTTATCATCTTTAAAATTATGTTAAAAGCTCAGGTTTTCTTCCTTAGGAAATTATGAAATAGACTAAAGAAATCTCAGTATTGTGAATATAGCCTGTTTCTAGTGCAAATGTAAAGCAACTCTGCTGAAGTTAATGAATTAAATTAATTCAAAATCAATTTATTCAAAGAAAAAATAGACTTTGAATACTGCTGACAACAAATTTTCTGTTACAGGTTGGTAATACAAATCTCTTTCTGCACAAATGCTGAAAATTTTAAATAAGTCTAAACCCAATATCATTAATTTGCCCCTGAATTCTTGTAAAACAAAATCCCTGCCAAGTTTCCAGGGAATGTGTTTGATAAGGGCTGGACATCCTTGTGACCTTACTAAATACTGTCCTAGTGTGGGAATATATCTTACACACTGTGCCCGGTAAGAATAGTAACGTTGCTAACTTTGTAACAGATAGCTAAAAACAGACTACTTCACACCTTGCGTAAATTATTCCAGTATCTAGTGGATGATGTATGAAAACTAACGTGTTCAACCGGAGGTTTGATTTAAAAACAAAGGGTATGAGAAGACAGCAGTCAAATGATGACTCTTGGGTAATTTGAACTGTCTAATCTGGCTCCTTTCTGACTCTAAAGTTACGCATGAAGGTTTACACTGCGACTCAGCCCATTAATGAATAATTGGATAGACAATTGAGGAGCTCACATCACCTTCTTTCCATAGTTCGTTGATGGAAAAATAGCACTTCAGAGATTAAAATTCAAGTGATGCTGAAAGTATAGGGGATATCACTAATCAAAAATACCACAAAAATGCCCTTCCACGTTATGTTGGGGTCTAAAAATCCCACCCCACCCCGCTCTGTCTTCTCTCCCTTCCTCCCATATATTTTATATTTTTAATGGACTGATACACTGCAGAATCTGCTACATAGGTACAGAGGCCTAAATGCTGTGTTAACAGCAATAGCACTATTAGTTTGTTAAGAAATTTTGTTAATCCTCAGTTTCTTTCAAGCATAAAAGGTGGTTTTGAGGGTAAGCTATTTAATTCTAGCTGTATAAACTCTGCTTTGTAACACATTAAAGACAATGAAATTTTACAGTTAAGTCCAGGTATATTGCTAGTTTAACATATTTGTGAAGATAACTTTGCAGACTTTCTCTATAGATGTGTATTATTGTTAGAACACAGAGTTCACAACAGTGAAGTTGGCAATTGTGTAGTAAACTAAAAAATATATTGAAAGAGTACAATTTGTCCTTGGATTGATTAGATAGCAAGCAAACCAGTTAACAGAGTTTAGAGTGAATCTGCTGTCTAAAATAGACTGGAACATCCAATCAATACATCCATTTTTAAAAATTAGTCAAGATTGTGAAGTCTGTCAGAATGCACTGGCACGAAAAAAGTCGTTGTTTATTTTTTTGAATACTTTAATATCTATGACGTAAGAATTGGAGAAAAAGAAAAGCAGTTGTTTGCAGTGTATTTGCACTGAAAACAGGTATGTTCAGTGATATATGCATTTTGCTTTTGTATCTGCATAGCTCTCCTGCTATATTGCTTTACTTGAGGATTTAGAAATTCTTAAATGTCACTGAAATATTTTACATCCCAGCTTTATTATTTGGTATTGTCAATAAGAAAATTTAAGAAATTTGTAATGTTTGCATCACAAAACAAACTTTCACTGAAAGTTCCTATGAAAACTTTCACTGAAAGTTCATGGCTGAATGGATAGCAAGATACTGTATTTTGTCACAGCTTTCAGAGGAAATCGACATTAAAATATTAGAATTCAGGTATTCTTGTCCTAAATCATTCACATGGTAAAACATTCTCTTTTATTTTCTAAAATACATACTCTCTCAAACATCAGAAAAATCTCACTTTTCAGTCAAGTGAGGTATTTACCTTGGCTTTTCAAGTTTGGGGTCTTTTTGGCAATTAATGCTTTGCTTTTTTAAAAGATACAATTTATCAAAATTATTTGAAAAACTAAAATGAACTGTAGCTACTCTTCGTTACTCTACAGTATCTTTCCAGATTCACCTCAGCTTTTCTGCAGATATGACTGCAAGATGCTCATTCCACTAACAATGGGACTTTTAAAATATTGCTTGATATACTCCATGCTATGCAGATGCAATTTTCAACTAGACTCCGCAGTGTTCTGGGAATCCTTGCATAATCTGGAATGTGCTATAAATAGATCATGCACTCAATAGAAGGAAAGCGTGACTTATTTTGTAACTATATGCTTGCCACAGATCTAGCTTCCATCCAAAGTCAAATTGCTCTTGTCAGGGCTGCCAAGTTGTCAGTTAGGCAGAGAAAGCTCCTGCAATGTGCAAGGTGACTTTTCAGACTAAAGGGAGCGGGGGAGGAAGGAGGTTTCCCTTCTGCTGAGTAACAGGTTTCAGTCCTTTTAGTAGGCTGTTTATGTCTTCAGTTCGAGATACACTCCCACAATGAGATCAAATTTACTTTCAAACTGGTCTGTGGGATATTGTCCTGAGTTATAGTCTCTATTGTGTCCCTGTTGGTACCAGCAGGTCTACCACTGAAAAGAGCTGAACCTTTGCAGCATGTAGAGTAATGAGAACATTAATAAGTGAGCAATTGCACTTTCACCCTATTTCTGTGTGCCATTCACAGCCACTGATTTCACAAGAGGTAGTTAGGTCTTCCAGAGGATGGAGCCATGTGGAAATCACTATAGCCCTCTTAGACACCAGTTCTTAAGAAGAGGTGCAGCTCCCAGCAAGGAGGATTCAATTCCTCTCCATGATTCTCATCCCAGTCTTGCCAGACCTGGTGGCAGGAACAGGGAGAGAAGGCAACAGCAATGCAAGAGCCAGTGTCTGAGTCTGGACTTCTGTCTATTTGCTTGCTTGCTTGTTTATTTTTTATTTTTTATGTGCCAATGTTTGAAGGACGTTTTTGGGGAAGGAGGTTGCTCTTTTTCACTTTCTCAGATCTGTGATTTCATCAGGTCTTGTGCCTTTCTTAGATCTGCTCTTTTGAATCTTTCTGAATCCATATGAGTGACCTACTTTTGCTGTCACTATGGAAAGCTCTGAAATACAAATCTATTTTGTGTCTTTCTGCTCACAGTATGTGAAAGTTGATTCCTCCTTTTCTGTGAATGCTTCTTGGTCAGGTCATCAAATAATTACAAAGTCTTCATTCCCAACAAGCTGAATTAAAAAAAAAAATCAGTCTTATCTAATTTCTCCAAAACTCCAATGTATCAAAAGACCTAATCTTAAATATTGCTGAAGAATAAAACAAATTGGAGGATGATAGGGAGATGAACAAAAAGGAGGAGCTCATTCCCATAGCCTGGTTTTCTGAATGTGTTACTGAAATTACTGGATTTTTAAACTAAGAAAAGAGCAGAAGGTGGTAATTTTGGGCTTCTGACATGCTCACTGAATTAGGTAAAATGTTACTTTGTAGCTAAACCTTTACTACAAAGCAGCCTGTCTTGGTGACTTACAAAGTTAAGGTGAGATCACCACAGCAGAGGGAATCCTTATGAGCCTGAAATTTCCTGCCAGGAAAATTTAGTGTGGCTGCACCACTTGTCTCAACTATTTCTATTTTTGATAGGCCTCTTGAGTTTACTGGCAGTTGGTATTACTGAAAGCAGACCTTATCCTACTGCACCCTACGCTTGGGTGCATTTGGGCACATGTCCAACTCGAGGGGGAACATAAGAACTCTTCTGCAAAAGTGCTCAGATCCGAGCAAGTCTACAATGGCATTCTGGACCAATGTTACAAGATAAATGTAAGCTCCAAAAATATATTTGGTAAGAGTTTCCAAGGACCTGGTTGCAACTGGGAGGAATTTTAGTATTTTTCACGGCTCAGTGTTGTTTTGATCACATGTGAAGAGAATTGGCCACCAATTTCAAATGAGCTCTGTAAAAATCCCACTCTAGAAAGGAGACCTTGTATGTAAAGCACAATTCTAAGCTACTAGGAATGAGTCATTACAGTCAGTGAGAGGCAAAAGTTTGCCTCTTAAATGAGCGTGGTTTAGAATTTTAAAAAATAAATCAGAGAAACACTTCACTACTTTGAAGGTTTGGAAGCCCCAAGAAACACCTGTAGAGCCATTATTAGCAAGTGACTAGGAAGATTACTCTGTTTCTTACTCATTGGTATAATGCTTTGAATTTGATCCAAAATAACAAGGAAGAAAAATGTGAGGTGTATTAAAACAGAATATGGGAATCCAGCTGAACTTAGATAAGAGAAATACCTAAATTGCTTACGGGCTTTTTAACATTTTCAGTTCCCTTGGCTTTTCTGAAACCTCATATATGGGCACTTCACACCACTGGACCTTCCTGGTGTATCTTCTTGGATGAGCTCATGCTCTTTCAGGAGTCTCACAGCTCCTTTGAGAGGCAGGAAAATACTCCCCACAATACCAAAAGCGCAGGCTGAGGTACTGAGAAAGGAAATTCACTGGTTGTGTTCAGTAAAATTCAGCTGCCTAGACCTCCTTTTTACCCAGAAGATACATCTGAAACAAGATTGGAAAGGCTTGTGAGAGACCCTGGCATACTGCGTATTGCATTGATTCACATAAGGAAAAACAATTTCCTGTGATGCTGAAGAGGAAGAAATGTGACATTAATGTGCAGTTTGGGTCATTCAGGAGATTAGTAAAAATATGCCATAAAACTGTTAAACTCCGAGAAGAGATAATAACAAAATCTGTTTGAATTTATGAAAGTAAGTTACTAGGTAGGACACAAATGCTTGTTGTAAGAAGCATTTTTGAGAAGTTCAGTAAAAATAGCAGATAACAGGCACTTACTTGTTTGAGATTTGCTTGTGTGAGGCACTATTCAGTATTTGTATCTAACCACACATTTTCTGGGGATTTTTAATCTGTTTTCTACCAATATCCAGGAAAAATGAAAAAGTAAAAAGAGAACATGAACTGGATCCAGAAAATCTTCACGAGGGCTTCCCATGGTACACATTGAACTTTTCCTTCCCATCTGTCTTTTGTCAGTGCCTCTGGAAAGCCTACAGACAGCAGAAATATCTTACCCTCTGGAGGTCACTGTCTCTGGAATTTGTTAGACAAGATGGTAAAAAAGCTCTCTTCAAAGACAGTGACTTCAGTCACTGGATATTCTCAGCCAAGGAAAGAAGTGAGGCTATTGATCCTCTCCCACATTTGCATTCTGAGAGGAGCTGAAATCCTAGGAGAACTCCACTGACCTCAGAGAAGTTATAATCACAACAGGTTTGGTCCATTGAGGTATAGTCTCCATAATATAGTACCCAATCAATCAATTAATCAATAAAATGGTGATAACTACTCACTTTGCCTGCTTCCTGTATTCTTTCCGCACACGCCTGCTTTTTCCTTCTCTTCACAGAAACCCCGTGGTTACTTATTTTCTGCTTATTTACTTAGACCTCCATGCTAAAGCAGATTCTTACTTTCTGATAGTACAGGAGTTTTATGCCTACAGTTTGCTGGTATAAACCTTGCTAACTTCTGAAACGCAGTCCCAGAATGATTTTAGGAAAGGATTTTCTCTCTCCTATAAGCACATTTAACACTGACAGTAATTTTCTTTATAGCTTAGCTTCTTATGAAAATGAGATGTATACTGTCATATTATTAGCAATAATATAGTCCTATCTCCCTAAAGATGTTTTATACCCATGGGATAATTTTAGCCAAATGTTACAAAAAAATACAAGGTCTAATTCATAATTAAGTTTCAATAAAACTGAAGGCTGTTACAGAGGCCGGCTAGCCAATCTACAGGGAAGTGCTGCCTGAGGACGTTTTCAAACACACAGAGAGAAAAATTGTGTCAATACAATGGTGTAGGTGAGATTTGTGGAGATAAAGAATACAAATTGAGAGAAAGCAGACCTCTCATTATTTCCAGTGCTCACAGAAGAACCTGTCTTTCAGCAGCAGAGTCTTTAGAAGTTTGGAGATCTGCAAAGATGCTGGAATTCCTCCAAAGCATTATGCTTTGACTCTTAGCAATAAACAAATTTGGCCAAGCAATAAAATTAAAAGCTGCTTTTGAAAATGTGACTCAGAAGTTTATGCTCAGTAATTTAGATTTTACTTCAGCAAGGCACATACGTATGAACTGAAGTATATGCTAGCAGTAAATGATTGTTTAAGTACCTCGCTCGATTATATCCAAATCCCATAAAAAGGCATATGTAATATTCTTCAATACAGAATAATTAATCTCCTGAATTACTACAATCTTGATTCAAGGAGTTTGACAATAGTGATTTTTTAAGATCTTAATAGAAAACCTTAAGTCCTTATATACTCATATAAAGCTGTATCCTTGATAGAAGCCAATATCTTGGCTTGACTTCCAGTATTGGAAGTGTGATTCCCAAAATAGCATATGGCTGACAACAGGCTGATATCTAACTGGAACATATTTTTTCCATTTTATCATGTATATGATTTTTCAAAGAAGGTCAGTCGCTTGCTGTAACCACAAGAGAGATTTTCCACATGAAGCAGAAATGGGCACTAAAAATTCATTAGTGCTAAAAGATAGCAGGGTTAACCAGGGTTATTGAAACTAAGCCTCTCTTTTTAATGTTATTATACCCAGCCTCGGAAGTTTTGTTCACATTTATTGTTCACTGAGTCTTTTTGTATTTTGCTGAGTGCCTATAGCAATAGTGACAGCAAAAATTGCCTGTGCTGTTTATCAGTTCTGACTGTGCTCAGACTGTAGTTCACTCAGGTTGTATTTGTAATGGGGCCCAAGCCAGAGTGACTTTTTTATTTCACTGGATGAACCATGATTGCTAGGAAGCTATTGTTTTTTTCAGAATTGTTTCTTGACTAGTATTTAGAAAGAAAGGCCCGATCCTTGATTAGTAGCACAGTATTTCCTCCAGTTGCCTGTACTTAGACTCATGATCAGATCATAAACAATCATCTTATTTGATTTTTCAGAAAAAGAATTTGGGGATTGACAAAAATCTCTAGTCCACAAAGAAATCAAAGAAAATCCTATGCATTTTAACAGTCTTGATTTGGACGTTGTTTTTTTCTCATCAACTCTTATTTGACTTTTATATAGTATGTTCTACTGTTATCATTTTGGAGGGGAAGAGTATATAGAAAGTGGCTAGACCCTATATTATCAGTGATATTTCTAATGTGCTTGTGTACTGTCACATAGCAGAAGGCAGTTATAAAGTAGGTAAGGCAAACTGTGAGTGGTAGGGTAACAATTGCTTGCTTATGCATGCATATGACTTTCAGACAAGGTAAGAGCCATAGGACAACTTGATGCACACTGAAAAAGGTTTTGTGATTGAACTAATCAATTTCCTATAGTTTCGAGATTGTGTATCACTTGGAAACATTAATAATTCAGTATTATACAGAGAACAAAACTCACTGAAAGCTCAGCTACTCTAATCAAGTAGCTTTAAGATGGACTTAAGTGAAACTGCACTTTCAATAAATTATCCTGAAATTAACAACATGCATTTCAATGAAATAAAGTGAGACTCACTTCCTCAACTTTTCCTTATTTCTTGAGCTTCCTGAAAATAATATCTTCAATGGGCCAATGTATTTGTGGAATACTTAGGGACAGAGTCTCTGTTGACATCACAGGCTCTAAGTGTAGCCTCAGACACCTCATTGCTTTCAATCTAATAGAGTTTACTTTGTTAAATCAGTGTTTCTTGATGTATAGAATAATTTTATATTGGAAATGAGATACTTATTAAGTTACTATATGGTTCATTTATACATAGACATGTCACTGTGTTTATTGCAAATTCCTGACTGATAGGAAAGAGGAAAAGAAATAATTTCAGGTTAAATTCAAGACACAGGTTTTTTGAGGGGTATTGTATTAGTATAAACCTTTAGACTTTGTTGTTGTTGTTGTTTTGGGTTTTTTTCCTCATGTTATTTAGAAATGAAGTTTTCAAGGAATGTTTTGTGCAGCTACAATAATGTTTTTATCTGTTCTGCGTGCTACAAGGAGAAAATGCCAGCTTTGACTTCAGGGAAAAACTCCGCCACTCGGGGCTTTACCTGTTTATGAGACTATTAGTTCAGGGAGAATCTGTTTCAAGTAAACTCACTCAACATAAACAAACATGTTGCAGTGTTTTCCTTCTTGCCTAAATAAGACAGGTTTATTGCTTTAAAACATTTATACAACTTGGTCTTTGTGTCTGCTTAAACCCCACAATGGATCCAAGTATTGCTGTCCACACATGTGTGTCCACACATGGCTCTACTGAGTTTATATCTACTTTGTTGCATTATGAAAGGTAATTATGTTTTTAAAAATTAATATACTGGATAATTCATATACTGGATAAAACATCCTGAAATCAGATAAGTAAGGATTGTTACTGAAAAATAACATATTTAATTTAACATTTTAAATAAAGCCATTAGGAAGAGAATTTGTCTTCAACAGAACATTGAGTGTTAAGGAATGGTAGATAGGTGAAACTTAGTAGTTTATAACAGGACAAAAATTGTCTGGGGAGAGGCTGGAAATGGCTTTCCATGTTTCTTGTGAAAGCACAGAGATAAAGCTCATTGACCATGGCAGATCTATGCTATTCTTTCCAGGATGGCCCGACAACACCTTCATCAAGACCAAACTCACTGTCCATGCCAACACTCAGCCCATGAACATGACTGTCACGCACCCTCTGAATCACACAGGGACACTACTTAACTCGAGTGCACCCAGCAGCTTAACAAGCCTGGTAGGCTGCCTGCCTGCAGCCTGCCTGCCAGCCTGGTCCTGCAGCAGTGTGTGACCATGGGTGCTGCAGGCAGCTGCTGCTCAGGAGCCACACCAGACTCAGCACAGCCCTGGAGACAGCCATTTTGCAGTTACATAGACAGAACCTACAACAGCAAGAAGTTATGGACATATACAGGAATATCTCAATAAAAAAAACCTGTGTGGATCCAAACGGGCTTGTCATTACTCCAAAAATGGAGAGTTATTAGCAGCTTGAGACTAATGCATTCTAGAAAGTCATAGAAAATTGTTCTAGAAAGCCTCAGCTGATCATAAAGTTCATCCCTCGGTCACACAGCAAGAAAACTATACAATGCTTTTCCTCACCAGTGTCCTTAAAGTCTTTCTGTACTGGAGACTAAGGTCTTCCTAGGTCAACTGTTCTGGAGCTCTGGAGTTTCACTATTATTGAAAAGTTTTCTAATGTCTAACCTGAACTTTTACTTAGGCTTTTGTTTCTTTTCTTGTCCAACCTGGGCAGGAATTCACTTCTTTCCCAGTATTTAATGCTTTAAGCAATATAATCCCATTATTGTATAGAAATTAAAAGATTCCTCAGGTAGCCCTCCTCTGAATTTTCTTAATCTCGCCAACAGCTTTCTTGAAGAATGGCCCCCAAAACTGGGGCCCAAAATCTATGCCTGCCAAAGTTGCACAATTGCAAAGTAGAGTAAAAGGTTACTTCATGTGTCTGCTGGACTACACTTCCACTTAAACCTCTCAGCACGCTCTCTTCCATTTTTTGCTACTGCATTAACAGTGTTGACTCATGTCCAGCTTGTGAGTCACTGAGACTCCCCGGTTCCGCATTAGTGTTGCCTTATCGTTTATTTCCCATCTTTTATTTTTGCAGCTGGCTATTTCTGTTTGGAACAGTATACCACTTATTCCTATTGACCTGCATTTCTTTCCAGACTGCTTTCCAAATATACACTACACACTTGCAGTCTCTCCCAGCTTGCTAGCATTTGCAAATTTAATAAGCACAGTCTCTATTACATCTTTCAAGTCACTATTGAGCACAGTGAGCAGAACTTGTCTGGGACAGTCTGCTGCAGAGTCCAGCAAGATAAGCCCTTCAGTTTTCACTAGGAATCACTGAAAATTGCAATCTCAATATACAGTTTCCAAGCAGTCCTGCACCCACCCTACAGCAGCTTCACCTAGAGGACACATCCTTCTGTGTATGTTATGTGAGACAATGGCCAAGCTTTACTGGAGCTAAGACATTCGACTCCTACTGCTTCTTTTCCATTCGCAGGGCCAGTAACCTTTGACGGCAGGAAATTAGATTGTCTTGACTTTATTGTTCTCAATAAATCTATATTGTCTGTGAAGCTTTGGGTTTTCTCATATACTTGAATATAATATGTTGGAAAATATTTCAGTACTTTTCTAGGAATTGTAATTGAATTCCCCAGCTGCTAACTGCTTTGCATTTTCTTGAATAGGAACTGTTTCTTTTTCTTTTCTTTACTTGGTACCCTTGTGTAGCAGTTTTCAAAGATAACTCTTATGGGTAGTGGAATTGCTTCAGTTACTTTAAATATCCTAGGATGACGAAGTTAATCAGGCCCAGTTGATAAGAAAACTTCCTAATCTGTGTTTTTCCTCTTCTAGGTTAAGATCTTATTACTCTCTCACTGGTACTAATTATGTTAGGCCCACACTATTGCAACTGATCTTTTTAAAAGGGTGATGATAAAAGCTAGTAAACACTTCAGTCTTTTCCAGAGCTGCCATTTGTTGATCTGTTCCACGTACTGAGACCTTCCTTATATTTTTTTTTTTACAAGCAGTGTGTGGGTATATTGACACACACTCAGTCACACAACAGTCCCTATTCCAGAATATTCTGCTCTGGAAAATGCTTTACTGCTCAGTTTGGTTTCTACCATTCAGATTCCTTACAAAGGCAGATATACAAAGCATTTCCTTTTGTCCTATGGAGCTTGAAGCAATAACATTTTGAAAATCCCCTTGGTCCATGCTAACAAAAAACTTTGGTTTTAATTGAGAACATCATTCAATAGGTACAATTTATATAATTTCAAAAAAGTGGCTTTACTATAAACTACATACACTGAATTGTATGGTCTTCAGATTTCATACAAACATAATTTCTCAGAGAAAATCAACAAGCAGAAATTAGGAGAATATCTTTACAGAGAACATGAATTTAATCACAGGATTGCTCACAAGAACACAGATGCTCAAGTGAGAGTCACGTGGAGGATGGAAACATACTCATCACTCAGCTAATGGCATCTTTAATTGCTTGCCTTACAAACAAAATTGAATCAGTGGAGAGGATTACAATGTGGTTTGGTTTGTAGCGTGAACAAATCCTGATCATATTTTAGCTATTTTAAACAAGTTAAGCTCCTAGGAGATATATCCTATATTCTCCTATATATTGCAGAACATAAACTGCAATTATATTCTATCTGGGACAGGGAATGACTCATTTGGATCTATGTCCCTTGACTTTTACATTTATGTAGCATTATGTGTTTAGTACACAAGTGATCAAAGAGATATTAGCTTTGCTTGGACAACCCCTCTTCTATCTGACATCTGCCAACCAGTAACAGTGGAAATGGTGGGGTTTTAACATGACCTGAGACACTGCTTATTTCTACTGAGTCTTATCCACCTCATTATGAATTTTTATACAAACATGTGAGCAAGTTATCAAATTATATTGCTTTATAAGATATTCCACAGAAGCTTTAACCTGTGTGGAATTATGACTGGCCAGATTCAGTAACAGATCTATTCCTAAAGTTTAGGCACTTGATCACAGGAGCAGACTTCATAATCCAGTGCTACAGGAAAATTTGGAAGAGCAAGCAGAAAGGATCTGAAGAGCTGCATACTGAGCAGGAAGCTCTATGTTGTTTTCTAGGAAAGAAGTGGAGACAAGCTGGATCTTATACTCTACATTGCAAGCAATTTTATTCTCTGTGGCCAGGGAGGATCTTCTGTCCATTCAGATTCCACAGTTCTGATTCCTCTTCTGGATGATACCATCTCTGCCCGTTCACTCACAGAACACAGCAGGTCTTCCTTTTTTATCTTGAGAATTTCCGAGAGGAAATGTATTAGTGGTATCTCCTTTTCTGGTAAAGGCAATTGCTCAGGAGAGAGGTATGGAAATGTGTATTATTCGTCCTTATTGCTTAAAATATGTCAGAATGAAAGAGCTCAAGACTGATTTCCATATTCCCTATGCTGCAGAGTTGTTCTATCTTTATGTCCCTATCAGAAAAGCAGGGAAAACTATAACTAAAAATGTCAGGCATCTCCTCCAGATGGTTAAAAAAATTCAAAAATCACTGTTTTGGTGCTGGATTTCAAATTAAGCCTAAGTCTTATTTTAGGTACCAAAGGCCTGGATCCTCAGAGATGTAGCTTCCTAAAACCCATTTCACTACTGTGGGAGTTTAAAAAGATTTAAGTGCCAAGATACACTCATAAATCTGGGCAAGTGAAATCTTTGATTTGCTCTGGCCCTCATTTTCGAGCAAAAGACACTTGACGTTTTGTAAGATCATTCCTGGAGTGGCAAGGCAGGGACAGATATATGTGTTTTGTCTTCCCTATTTGATTGCCCATTACAATTTTTCCTCAGTTACATGAGTTACATTTTCTTCAGTTATATGAGAACACCCTGCATCTGGAACTTGACTGTTTCAATGTACCCTGGATTAGCCTAGGTTACTTGTTCCCTTCTGAGTTGTTTATGTGCTGTTCCTTTGTCTTTGCTGTCGGGCAAATGCTAAAAATAAGAATTTGCTTATCTAATTTGTATGGATCTTCACAGTGTATGTGATTTCACTGTCTCCTTTCCCCTCGAGCAGTGGACAGATTTTCCAGACCTTATGACTATGGACTATGCATTCATTGCTGTCATAAATCAGAGGATTTTTCCCTTCAGTACTGACATGTCAAATTAAGATACCCCAATTTTTTCCATAGGGAATACTTAGAGATTACAGTAGGTTCTAGACCTACTAACTCTGATCTGATTATATTTATTTCCAGTCCTGGAAATCTAATTAACATGTTGCAAATTTTTTTTAGTGTAAGTGTGTCTAAAAATGTACTGATACTTACGAACTGGTTTTTTGTTTTTCTTTAGATTAGATGGGTAAATTGTATTTGGTGTCAGATTGATAACTTGTATGACAGGAGAAGAAGCTTCTCTTTGTTGTCAGGCCCTATGCCAAAAGCTTTGCTAGAGATGCCATCTTGGAGAAAGATCAGGTTATTTTGCCTTCAAGCCTGTCCTGTCACCGCCCATTCTACCAAAACAGCGCAATATAAGTTCCTGTTTGTCAACTGCAACGTTGTTTTTGGAAAAAGGAACTGCAGTACAGTGGTCACCAAATCAGTTTTTTCTGGTATAGTTTGGGTTTAATCAGAATAGGCTCATATTTCAATTATGTCTACCATGGATCAGTAGAAGGTTGTAAAACAGTTTGAGAGACAGAGACAGTTGTTTAAAGTCATGCAGACACAGTTCTTTATGCCGCCTTGCAACTACCCAAAATATGCAGCCAGTCTAATTCTTGTTTTAAAAGGTCTAATGCAAAGTATTTTTCACAGCAGGAAGTATGATAGTCAATGCTGGTGTTTACAGTCCTGAGTGTAGATTTTAGGACTACTTTATCTGTATATCTTCTCTTATTAACTCAGATTAGTAAAAAAAGTCATTCACCCTTAGATGCTTACAAATGGTAGGGAGAATTAAAAATGCATTTTTTTCTTCTTTCTACATGCATCACTCTCTTTTTGAGTTGGACTGAGGAAGTAAGATTGAAAAACAACAGAGCAGTAGGTTATGTGGTGACAGTTTGAAACTTATTTGTATCCTGGCTCCAGCTGTAAATTGTTTTATCACTGAGCATGTGTGGAGTCAGCAAAAACAGCAAAGTGGAGCAAAGAGAGTGATCAGGTACCAGTGCTGGCTTCCAAGAACCACGGGCTTGTGATAGTCAGGGATGACCAGAAGCTTCATCAGGGCTAAAGAAGAGAAAGGAATTCCTTGTGAACATAATAACATCACCTAGGGGACTAGTCAAAAACAAAAGATATGGGCTACACAAGAGAAATAAATAAACTATCACAGAAGAAAGAAGATTATCAGGGTTGAGAGAATCAAAGGGAAGATTCTGGAAGACCCCAACCTAAGCCCAAAGAACATGAAAAAGTCAGAGATAGTGCAGGTATTCTGGGCTTTCTTAGAACTGTATTGTTAAGTGACCTAACAAGCATACGTGTGGACCTATCTGGAGGAGCAGGACAGATCCTGTGTTTGAATAATAGGCTTTTGCTCAGGAAATGCACAAGAGATGCCATGNNNCCCCATATCTAGAGCTCACCTGGGCAAAAAGCAATTTAAAAGCACAGGAGCTTAACATCCAGGGACACAGTTTAGCACCCAGTTTAGTGACCAACTGGCAAAACTTTTAGTTAGAGAGTAGATCTTTAGCCAGACTCTGACCTCCGTTGCTCTAGTATGAACACAAATTAATTTCCAAGACTCTGACTGAACTTCTCCAGTAAATTCTCTGTCCCTGAAATCAGAAATTGGTTCTTCCTGTGCAATCTTGGTTTTATTCTAGAATAGGTCAGATTCCTTGAGGAAATTATGAAACATCTAAGACATCTGGCAAATCTCCTCTCTGAGAATGATACAGTGGTAAAATAGGTCAGTGTAGTTTAGAGTAGCTTTTGAATCCGTAAGATAGGAGACACAGGAATCTTCTAATACAGAAGACTGAATCCTAGGAACAGTGAGATCAGTTACCAAAGGGAAGATGTAGAGAGATATGAGAGCTCTGAAAAAAAAGAAATTAAAAATATTTTAAAGCTGCAAACAAACAAGATTAAATGAATGAAATACTTCTAAGCAATTCGATACAGTGTTGGCTGCTATTTACAGGTGCTTGAAAGGCAGTACAATTCCAGTAAAACAGTATAGCACAGTATGTAGTATATATGTCAGCATAGTATACAACACACTGACCACTACTTATACTTTTCTTCTTCTGGACACATCAGTATACTGAAATGTAGGAACAGCCTAAGTTAAAAAAGGAAAGAAGCAAAGGAAGTAATTTTTTAAGATTAAAACTAAGAATCATGTCCTGACAGTAACATTTGGAGTTTTTTGGAAGCAGATATAGCTTGTAGCATTTAAAACAAGGTAGAGAAAACACTATTCTTAACAACATGAGTTTTTCTCTTTAGATAGAGAATCAAATTTTAGTTTCAGCAAAATTAGTGGCAACTTTAGAGACTATCTGAAATTATCCATAGCTTGCAAGAACAATTTCTGAAGGTACATATGTCTGAAGGAAGTGTGTAGCCTATTCACATGGCAGAGCCAGAGATTTTTAAAAATCTGTTTAATGAAAAAGTAGAATAAAAATAACGAGTAGCTTGAATTAGGTCAAGGCCTACAACAGAATATTTAATTTGGCTTCAATGAAAGGGTCTGGATTTATCATTTGTTGTTAATCTGGGCACTCTGCTTGTCCTCATTTATCTTCCCTTCAGAGCTACTGAGAAGAGCTTCAGAAATACATTTCAGCACATTGTGGAAACAGTCTATGCTCATAGCTAGCAATGAAGAAATAATGTAATTAATTGCTGTTATGTAATGGCACTTGGCAAATTAATGTGGATTGCTACAGAGTAAATAAAAGCTAGTGCTATTTCTGGAATACCATTTCAAAACATCGTCACCAAAGACCTGGAGCATCCAAACGTTTGACTGATTTTTTTTTACACAGAAAACATTGACATCAATGGCTGTTGGTTAAAGGTGTCATAAGGAGGACTCTAGAGATTAAGAGCTCCTGTACAGCTGCTGAGTTAGGACAGTGCAGCCTGTGTACTGTACCCAGCTGCTTCTGTCACAGTCCTGCAGCTCCTTAGTTCCCTTCATCTCTGCTAAGATGGCAAGGGCATTCTGTTAATTCTACCAGCTCCTGGGGATGAAGTGGTGTGGTCTGAAATGAGGCCACCCAGTGCGCTGCATAGGGAAGCATAAAGTACAAAATGTGACTTTCCACTGAGACACATTCCACGCCAGAGCCACGAAGATCTTGTGCATGGATATTAGGAATCATCTTTTGAAGTTAATAACCTGGGATTTTTTAATGTGTACTCCTTTCCTCCACGGTATGGGAATTTTAACCACAGCTACAGTCTGTAAACTTACACAGTCTGTAAGGGTCTTGCAAGGACTGCTGAACGACTTCAAGCAGACACATGCGACAGCATTTCCTGTGCGAGGCCTTGCACCCACGGAGGCACCGGGTGCTGACAGACAAACTGTAATATCTGTGCTTGGTAAAGGAGTCTCAGGGGTGCTCACTCTGGGGGAGCTGTGGGTGGGATGCAGTCAGGAAGTCTGCCAGGCTAGCCTGTGACTCAGAGGGAGAACTCCCACCTACGTGGGGGGAATTCAGAGCCACGAGGCAGAGAAGCTGAAGCACAAATTGTGGGTGGCTTAACTGGTTTCTGTCAAACCCTTTGGAGATCTGATCCTGTACTATCAGAGCCTGATGACAGTACCCAGCCCTTGCTTGTTATTATTCCCATCTAAAATCTAAACCAAAATTAATCTTTTTATTTTTGTAAATGGGTCAACAAAACAATATCTCTCTATTCTAATGACTAAGAGATGCGAGTAACCCACAGGAATCAGTTTAGGAAATTTTAAAGTAAATTGAATTATTTGTTGCTTTTACTGCACACTTGCATCACAAATGAAAGAGATGATGGTATTTAGTGGAGATGGCTTTTTTTTTTTTAATTATCATTCATATAATGTTTCCAATATACTATCTTTAAATTTTTCATCTGCCTATTTAAACTGATTTTTAAATTTCTTCTTCCTTTCCCATTTGAGTAACAAATCCCAAATAACATATTTGAACTGCTATTTATAAAGTGCAATGGCTGAGTTGGGACTTTTGCTGGTTCCAATTTAAAGTTTTCTCAGATTTGAATCTTCATGTTTAACCAGTAATTGTTTCTTTCCTGTTAATACTACTGTGAACAGAAAAACAGCTGCGTTGATAAGAAAAGCAATTGGGTAAATCTGATTTTACTCTGGGGATCCACAAATCTGTAATTTGATATCTGAGTATTTGCTTTTGACTGCTTACTTTTTTATTGCTGGTATTTTCTTCCCTTCAGGACTCTTAGATTGAAGCAGCTCACCAGAAATCACATGGAATAGCTTATAAAGCCTTAATACCTGAATATTAACTAGCATTGCAGCTCAACCACTGTAGTGCTGGAACTCTTCCCGAACTTGGCACTGCTGAGAGGACAGCCACACGCAGCTGATCTGGGTGGAGGGATGGCCACTGCTGGCTGGCCATGGGCTGCTTTCCTTGTCTCCATGCTGTGAAGGATGCACTGGGCCACAGGCAACAGCCAGGTGCTGTCAGTGGGGAAGAAGGTGGCTGTCTCCTCTCCCTGTCCTGCACACTGCCTGTGGCCATGCAGGGCTCACTGGGGCAGCCCCGGTGAGGTGGCGTGGCCATTTTCCTCACCAGTGCCCTGCTATGGGGCAGCTGATGCCACAGCCTGTGACCAACCCATCCTGGCCAGACCAGGCAGCCATCTTCCCCTCAGCATCCTGCTCTGGGATGTCTGGAGCCTGTGACCACTGCCAGAGAGACTGCTGTGAGCTCCCTGAGGCCCCGGCAGCCATGCCCAGCTTCACCTGGGGGCCCCACCCACGGGCCCTGGGACCCCCTGTAAGCTCAAGTGGGTGCTGTCAGTTCCACCCCAGCACTGAGCTGCTTGCTGGTGGTGGTGTCCAGCTCAGCCATGGCTGTACCTGCTGTGGGCCTGCTCATCCGCACCCTCGCCTGTGGACTGACTTTCTGACTCTCTTTTCCCTGTGACTCTTCCCGCCGAGGGGGCTGTGCCTCCCTCCAGCACCCAGCCCTGAGGGGGCTGCAGCCACCTGTGGTGAGGCGGCCATCTTGGGGTGTGGGGCACCTGCCTCTGAGGGGCTGGCAGGGCTGTGCCTGGCCTGAGGCCCCTGGCAGCTCTCCTGGAGGAACAGGACCCCTCAGGAGTACCAGGTAAGCCAAAGCAGTAGGTTGATGCATAATTTTGATACCTAAATGTTAAAACACCTTGCCAAAGACTGGTTTCTGACGTTCTTCCTAGTTTTCCCTCTCAAGGAGGCTGTTGGTGTGTAGCGATATTGCTGCGGCGCAGTAATGCTGCCTTCATGTAAAGGTTTCAGTGAATAGTGGGAATCAAAGGGCAAGGTTTGAAATAGCCTTACCCTTGGTAGTCATCTTGCCTCTGTTTTTCTGCAGTTCTGGTGCCCTTTCTGTGAGTGACTGGGAGCCCTGGCCAGCACTGAAGGGAATCTCGGTTACCTTTTCAATGCCTTCCCAATTTAGCGTTCTTTTTTAGAAGTGTGCTCTAAATGTACTTGGCCGAAGGAAGGACAGGACAAAGAAAAGTAATAGGGACAGTTTTTCCTACTCAGAGTTTGCTAACAGTATAATCTGGGAGGTTGCTCTTTTTATTACAAAAAGAGAGTCTGCTCAAGCTAGTTGAATGCCCAGTTTTAGAGACACCTCAGTTGCTAACTTCAAACGCAGATATGGGCTTTTCCTTAATCTTTGAAACTGAGGATTTTTTTTCTAAATTTGAGTGTACAAGTCAACTCAGCTTTCAGTTCCTGCAACAATGCTGCTATGGCCTGTGTGTAAACATTGAAAGCACGGAATGTAGAGACTTCTTTTTGTGTGTTCAACTGTCATGCAGTGGGTATGCGAAGATAACAATGATCTATCTTAATAGATTGCTTGCAAGGGCAGTCCTTGTGGCCACAGGAAGACTTTGCTTTAATAACCATAGTAATTCCGCCCCTCCTCTGGTGCTTGGCATGCAGTATCTATATAATTACTGTTCCTCCAAAGTATTTGGAATGATCTCTATAGCAGTGTCTGCTTCTCAGGGCTTCTTCAGTTGAATTCCAAACTAAAAAAGCTCAGTGGCTTGAACAAAGGAAAGAACTGATTTTACTAATTAGGTTTATAGTTACTAAGTGCTGTGAAATTAATATTTTGCCTGGGGATATTTTGGTGGGTTTTTTGTTTGCTTTTTTTTCGAAAAAGGTGAGGGTTTTTTCTATTGAGGATGTACTATTTTTGAGAATCCATGAGGAGGGAAAACTCTTTATTCCTATGCTGTTTCCACTTGTATTGTACCAGTTAGGACCCCAGCTCTGATCCAAGATTCCCACTGTGCCAGGCACAGAATGAAAATGCTTTCCCAGCCTCGAAGTCCAAGGTATCTTATTGACTTTGCTGTTTCACTTTACTGCATTCCTTTTTATTACTATTTTTTATATTCTTACTCTTTCTACTTCTGCTTTGGTTACTAAATATGGGCTTTTTACTAATGTTTTTATCAAAGAATTCCTGAGCATTAATCCCATGTGTGATACTCACTCAGTGTAGGCAGAGCTACTGACTGACTTATAATATTTAATCTAGGGAAATGTTTCATCTTTTAAAACCTGTTAATTGGCACCACCTTATGTGGACAGCAGTGAGGACTCCTCTGGAAGAAACTGTGACCATCTAAAACACTAAAGCATTTATTTTTAACATTATTTTAAGATGGATTGCTTCCCTGATCTTGTTCACCACACATTTGGCACATCAGTTGTGCTGGCACTGTGGAAGGAGCAATGTGGATGCAGCTGAGAATAAGGGCTGTTTAAGTTGGCTGTATTTGCAAGAAAATAGCATGAGGAACCCAAACAGGGTATGTGGGCCCTGTCTGGATGCTTGAAACATTGCTCTGCCTAGTGAGGTGAGTAGGTGATGGGAAGCAGCACTAACCTTTCCTGTGAAGTACTATTATTAGAAGTAGTAGAAATACTTTTGTTAGTTTCATCTCCAAATGCTTCAACTGAAATTGTAAACCTTGTTGGGTTCCCAACTACACAAACCATAAAATAAGTCTTTGATCTGAATAGGTGACAATCTGAAAGACTGGGGTACACTTGAATAACCTCACTTTTCATTTAACCTCAAGGGTGATAGGTTTGTCAGAGGAGTTGAGAATGCATTTTCTTATCAAAGATTTCTACTTGGGTGTAGTTACTGGGCTAGCTAGACATATCTTTGTGAAACCGGAACTTGAATATGTATATTTTTGTAGGTGTGTACAAAATGGAAATGTGTATGCATGTGTGCACCTAGGAATATATTGTAACTCCACAAACTGGATACTAATGGATCATTACTGGTTTACTGAACAGATTAGACTAACAGAACTTTGTCAATATAAATGCATTTGTACATCAATTGAAGAGATCAAGATGGTACTTACAAACCTCTGTTTCAGTTCCAGAGCGAACTTTTGCCTTATTTAAGGTGTTCACCATTCTGAGGATGGAAAAAAGTTTAAAAATATACTTCATGTTTACATTCCTTGTACACTAGTGGCTCTATTCTCATTTTTGGTTCGTTTATTTAATCATTCATTGCTCATTTTTAAGCTGCTTTTGGGCTGGAAACTTGACTCATTTGGCCCCTTTTTAGCTGGTGTTATTTCTGGGTCTGAGTAAGTATTGCACGTTTCTACCATGAAAGCAAAAATTATGTATGGGAGATTGAGAGGACTTGTCAAAATCATCAGCATGTCACTATAAACAGCTGACATTTGAACTGTCAGGCTTTAGATTTTAACAAATGCAATTTCAGCTCCCTTAACTGCTTGCTGCTTGAATGTTAAGGTAATTCTGGCAGAATATGCCTTCTGGACTGCTAAAAATTAGGAGTTCACCGTAATGATTTGAGTAGAATGCCAATGATGTCCTGGAGACACATTGGTAAAGCAGTTTAGGCAATTCTTGATACATTTGAATAAACACCTGGCTGCCCAAAGCAAATATCATAGGACGAATCAGTGTGCTTTACTTAGATATTTTCATGATGCTCGATTTATCATTCAATAATAACATCTGTTTCATCAGTTGAGGACCTGTGCTATGGTCCTTTGTTTTGTCTAGAAAGGATCTTGTTTCTGAAACAATAAAGACCTAACTTGATTCTTACCCCTAGCCTCTTATTTATCACTCAGTCTTTTTGATCTTTCATGACAAATTAGAGATTGTTGCATGTTGCCTGTTTGTTTAATCCAAGCTGTACAATTTAATAAAAGCTAAATCTTTTACTGTGAGTTTCACAACTAAGTACATTAATATCCTTGCAGTGAAGTTCCTTGGAAGGAAAGAAGTCCTTGCAGGACTGCAAGGAACAGTGGAGGATATTTTGGTGGGTTGATACTTTTGAAATTATATTAATATCTGTTGAATATCTATTAGGGGAAGTTTTATCCAGCTACATCAAAACTGTTGATTAAGCATATTAGTGATAATTTTGCTGGGAAATACATAATTTTCCTGAAATAAATTTAAAAACAAACTTTGCAAGAAAGCTAATCAGATGGACTAAGTGCCTGACATCTAGCAAATTCAGAATGCTATGCCATGAAAAGATGCTAATATTTTCTGCATTCTCCTGAATATCTTACTTGTACTTGGCAGAAATATATGCTAGGAAAAAAAAAACTTAAAATTGTCTAAATAATTAAAAAAGCCATAAATGACAGGTTGTCTTTCAAAGGGTAAGAAACCCTGGATAAGAAGGGGGAGTGTCCCTCTTGCTCTAAATGTTCTATATTTAAATTAAACTTGTTCCTTTTCTCAGTAAGTAAAATGTAAATTTCATCAAAGCTTTCTCTTCAAGCTTGTGTCCATTTTGTAGAACCCTTTTATTCAAGGTGTTAGTTCTTTCTGTCCCCAAAAAAATCCATTAGATGAACTTAAAGAAGTTCCTACTTAGGAATTCATTTTAGATCCTCTTCTACTGCATCATTTGTCTAGAAACCACTTGCAGTCCTGCAAGCTTCCACAGATTTATAAAATTGTCTCCCACAATATTACTACATGATTTTAGTAATCTGTTTTTTTTTCTAGATTTTCAGAAATAATGGGATTTTCAATTCCAAAAGTGGCTGAAAAAGATCCTTTTCACTTTACATGTTTTGGTTTTTTTTTTTGGTTTTCAGTTTCATTTCTATGCAGAGTTCAGAACCAAGCCTAAACAGAACATGTTGTACATGCATGGCCCTGGGTGTGCTTCCACTGTGTATCTGCCCTGTCAGCTGCTGTTTTTCAGCTGCATTTCTAGTTAAGAGTTACTAAAAATAGGTCTGAACGTACAGGTGATGGATTTAATTATTTTACAAGTTCAAAACTATGAAATCAGCCTCAATTATAAGAAAGCTTCCCTCTCCTCATCATGAAACAAGGGAAATTCCCTCCTACAAATTTCCCTTCATTGTTACAGAAATACAAACCCACTCCTCTAAACCACACAGGATGGGTATTTATTTTCTATGAATTATAAATCAGATGTCTAAATTGGCAAAAGCAGTCTTAGCTGACTGGCTGTATTTGTTTCCAAAATAGGATCATTCAAATAGCAACCCAGTAAAAAGGGGCTGAAGTTTCATTCATAAGTGTCACAGTAAGCATAGTCTGTATTTAAATAAAGTCATTTACATCAGGCAGTAAAAGTAACTTTTCTGATGTTCAAATGTACAGATTGCAGTTTTACAGAAAGCTGATGATCATGTTCAACTTTAGGATTAGCTAATGAGAAGATGCTTACTGCTACCAGGGTGGGGGAGAAGGTGTTTGAATTCCCGCTGTTTGATTCAGGAAGAGTTCTCACTGTTCGCTTCCCTCTTACATTGTGAATATGTAGTTGCTGGTTTCTGGCACAGAAGCAGCTTCATTCTAAACAGCCATGCAAAATATTTCCTACCTTGGGCTAGTAACATAGCATGTTCTTGTTTGATTAAGAAAGCTGTAAGTAGGAGGTGACAAAACCAGTATAGTTTTAGTGGATACAAGAGAAAGTAATTGACAGTTACAAAATATAAACTAAATAGTTCACAGATGTTCAGAGTGGAAGGGAACAGCAAGACTGGCATGTAAATCAGTTTGCCTCTTCCCTTCACAATAGGAGGTATATGAGAATCTCTAGTTGTCACTCTTCAAGGATGAGCTATAATTCTTGCTGGTTTATGGAACTCTTCCTTTGAAAAGCCTGGTTCCTGTACATGTAACTGAAAAACTGACCTCCCATAAACTGAAGCTTGTTTAAAGGTACTTGCTAGAGCTGTTTCAGAAATAGGTACAATTATCTTTTCCACCAAAATACATGTTTTCTTTGGATCCAGAGATCCCTAGAATCTTTGGTATTTGCCATGTGAATAACAACAAAGTCTTAGTTTGTTAGAAGCAGTTACATGACTTCAGAGGAGAATTCTTCCTGTCTGATAACTTGGGTGCATAGTTAAACAGTTGCAAAGTGATTGTTTTACTTTGTCTTGAGATGTTGCCTTCTATCAGCTGATGTGCACCACGACTTTGTATCCATAAAATTTGCTAAAAACTTCTCAGACAAATCTGTACCTCTTTAATGTAGCTCTTTATTAAAGCAAATGTCCTGATTTTTTTCCCCACTTGTACTGGACTATGGACCACAAAGCAGAAGAGCATTTTTTAAGCTTTTTATCTTCTCAGTTGATAACTTGGAGCAAGAAGTTAGTAGTGAGGAGAAATTCCTATTTGAGGAGACATGGATGAAAACTTTTTTTAGCAATAATGGTTGTTTAAAAATGCAGTCAGCCATACAATGGAGAAATACAGTGAATTATCTATAGACAATGTGATCAGGATGTTCTATTGTACTGCCATACACAGTAATGCTACTTTTCTCATCAGGGGCACAAGGCTATTTTCTAATAATAGGAACCTTATGTGGTAAAAGGGGGAACAAATTCTACCTAATTAGGCTGCCATGGAGACCAGAGTAACTTCTACTTTGTGCTACTTCTCCCTGGCCCGAGTATGCTTTCATCCAAGTTGAGAAGAGTCTTACCTTTGACTTAAATATGAGCAGAGTGAAAGAGATTGTCAGCAATGGTATGTTATTAGCTGTAAAATAAGGGATGTAGATTCAGATTTTTGGTTTTATGGGCAATTACATACCTACAGTTCAAGTGATACCAACACTGATGCTGGAATTACTGCAGAAATTGCTGTAGGCTCGCTGTCTGTCCTCCCAGCTGTTTCTTCGCTTTGTCTGTCCTCAGTACACAAGTAAATAGTCACTGAGACCAAGAAGAGACCAAAGCACCAATTCCTCCAAAGGAGAGGGCAGCCTGTCATGGACAAACACACTAAATAGAAAGAGCACAAGATGAAATTGCTTCATGTGGAAGCACCTTCTTGTCTGAAAAACTGGAGATTAAATTCTGGTTCTGCAATAAAATCCAGGCCAACAGTCCATCACGTAGAGCTGTAGCTCTTAACAGAAGCAAGTCCCTCTTGAGGAAGTCTTAATATTAATAATTATTAATATTGACCAAAAGTTTCTAGCTCTCTTTGGGCATTAGTAACTGCTCTTGCCTACTGCTCCGGGGAGAAAGGGAAAGTGATTCCATATATTTTTAGCTATGACCAGCAATGTGACAGTACAGCAAAAAAATAGTTGGTAAAGTTGCTTTAAAATAGTAAGGAACTTCTTCAGCAAAAACAACTTTCCATCCCCACTTAGCACAGTCAGCTATTAATACTAACATTTTTGAAGTAAGATCTTAGATTAGGCTCAAGTTTATATTTAGCAGCCAAGTTTCAGTTCTGAGAATGAAGCTTTAACCCTAATATGGGATACTACCAGGCACTGTTAGAAGTAGGTGAACGATGTGAAACAATTAGGTGGTGTATTTTTGTTCATAAAGTGTCTGCACTTATAAAAACTTACTGTAAATCAAAACAGTTTGGCAAATGCATTGTAGGAGGTAAAAATAGCTCTGTTACACTCTCCAAAATCTATAGGGAAATGATTAATGTATCTGTTAAATTGAACTCTAAGCATACAAGTAGTCTTTCAGAATTTAGAGGTCAAAGTTATGCCAGAAGTTGAACACTTATAAATTTTACAGATGCACTTATTGTTCTATCTGTGTAAGCCCAGTCTAAAATAGTACTGATGAAGTATCCCTATACCCATCTAGCACAGTGGATCCTGATCCTTGAAATTTAAGGATTAAAAGCTTAGTTTCAAAAAGGGACTAGGTCTGTGTATGGGTAAGATGGCTATCTAAAGTTATACTGGTTGACACTTAAGACAATTTTAACTGGTGTGTTCAGTCTCATAGTTCAAGGGTTGAAGAATTCTCTACTAGAGATAACAGCATCTAACACAAAGCTGTGACTATCATTCAGGGTTGCTGTTGTAGAGTCTTTATGCTGCTGTGCATGGACCTCATTAACAGCAGTACCAGTCAGCGAAAGAAATTAGGTTCATAGGAACATGTCCAGTATAATGTTTCACATTAGAAGCCAGTAGGTGTTACATGAAGTCTTTAGACCACATAAAACAGCCATAATGTTGGAAGATAATTCAAATCATTCTGCTTTAGAGAACCCTAGCAATGGTAGGAAGTAGTGCATCTTTATTACATACAATATGTGAAACTTTGTGGCATCTTCATTCTTGAAGATATTCAGAACTCAACCAGCTAAGTCCCTCAGAAATTAGAATCCCCTCCCTGCTTTGAGTGGGGGATTGGTCCCAACCAAGAGATGACCTCCTGAGAACCCTTCCAACATAAATTATTCTAGGAATGTGAATCTTTGTATTCAAAAACTCTTAATCTCTTTCCTTATAGGGAATCAGGGTAGACTTTACAGAGCAAGATTTTCAACTCTTCTTTAATTATTTCAAACTGTAGGTCATGTGCATGCAAGGAAAATACTGCAGTGGTCTTTTACAGAATACTAAGTTGCGAGAATGCATCCTTGCATGTACAAATGTCTGATATTTTGTAAGCTTAGATTTAGAATCAGTAGCTGAAAATGCAGTCTCTCCTGTGTCATTACAACATAAATAGAAATCTTTCAAAATCCATATGACTCACATCTCAGGTGATATCATGTAATGTCTGGAAAATGGAGACTTTTAAAGCAGAAGCAATATAATGCCTTTTAGTCTTGCATTGATTCAACTTCATTTATAGAAATATGGATAATTTTAGCCTCCCACAAAAAACAACCATTAAATCAGAAAGTAGAAATAAGGGCAGAGAAAGGATGATCAGAGTATTACAAGAGAAGTCTCAGCCATGGGAGTCCTTGAATTCCAAGTGATTCAATCAGTATGTGTAATCCATGTCAGTATTTCCCAAATTATGAATATGTTATGTGGCTAGGAAACCTCTTCCAAAGCTAATAGACAAAAAGTTGAGGCAGAATAAGCCACGAGTTCTTTCCTGACAACATGAACAAATGATGGAAGGAGTGATGTACTGCTTACATTTGAGTCTTGGACTGTGATTAATCTTTCAATCAAACAGTTCTGGATTAGTAAAAGTAACAAGCTACTATCTGTTAGGTCCATATGTATAATCCTGTTCCCAGCACCTGAAATTGTGAGTGCACCCTTGGAGACAGGATAGCCATGCAGCCTCTCTGACACCAGTGAACTTGAAGCTAAGATATTCAAGCCTAATAGTAGAAGCTATTGAGTTTCTCATATGAGAGGCTAAGTTCCTTCCGGTCCTGATTTTGAAACTGTTCCGGATTGGGCTTTTGCAGTGCTTGATCCTATTTATATTTAGGAATGAATCATCCCATTTGCTTCTCACTGTAATTGTCTATAAAGAAATGTGATCACAGTCATCTTGTTGACCTTACCCTCTAAGACATTCAGTGATTTACCATTCAGCAGTTGTCGCTCGAGGTGATTTGAGTGCCAGCCTTTATCCATTGCAGCCAGCTCACTAGAGCCTCGTGTGACACAGATAAATGCTTAAATTTCACTTGCTTTCACATATGGTTCTTTCATTGACAATGGCAAGAGTAGATTTCCCTTCTGCTGTCACAACTATGTGTGATTCAGGCAGAGGCTGAAAAAGAAACATTCCTGTCCAACTTACTTGGAGGGTTTTTTTAGGTAAATTGGTTGGTGACGTCACTGAAGTGTGAATCACTGCAGAGAAGTCGCTTCTGGAGTGATAAATGGCTGGTGCCTCTGTGCTGCTGTGCTTGAGTTAACAGCTCTGGTCATTAGAAATAGCCTGCTATTTTTTACAATTAGATTGCTTCCTGGTGTCTGCTGATTTCAAAGCAGTTTTTGAGAAAGAAAAGTCACAATGAAGTTTTGATGCTTGTGACGCTCGGTGTAAACTGGATTATCTGGTTGCCAGCCCCCTTAACACACAAAAAATCTGAGACTATTTTTAAGTCTAGCTGTTTCAACAAGGCTGCCACACATGCATTTTGGAAGCAGGGTCTATTGCTATTAAGGCCTCAAGCCGAGTAAGAGCCATTTAACTTTTCTTTAGGTGCATTCATATTGTTTTTAATGATACAGTGTTGTGGCATTATGGGATGCTTTCTCAATTTGGTTATGAAATGGGTAGCTTTATTTTTAAAGCAAAGGAAAAGACTGCAGAAAAGGACTTGTTTTGTATAAAAGGATTTTCATCACACTGCTGTAGTAGGTTACAGTAAATTCTCTGTTGTAATCAGCAATTACAAACAGTAAACAGAGCCTGTGAAGGTTTTGGTATGTGGCCTTTATAATAATGAATATATGACAAAATCATTAAAAGGAAGATGCATTTTCACTACAATATCTCCAAGAAGTCAAAAGACTGACATTTAATGATGTTACACTCATTCCAGAGAAAAAGAACTGGACACTCACCAGCTGAGTTTGGTAGATGGAGCTGTCCTCAATTCCCAAAGGGGAAAACTGAAGCAGGATACAGTTAAGAACCAAGGTTCTAGTCTTATCTTTTGCTTGGGCCCTTTTTCTTAATTTCTGGATGTAGTTTACACTTTTAATAGTTCAATGTTTTTAATGTTTTTTAGATAATATGTCACAATTAAGGATTAAAACCTTCAAATTAAGTTAAACACCTCCATTCCCTCCATCTAGCTTGTATCTTCTACAGATAAATATTCCTCTGAAGAAAAAATAGTAAAGCAATTGGATGAGTATCTCCCACCTAAGCAAAACTTTGGCTACAAGTGAAGGATCCAGGTCAGGAATAGTAAGGACAATTTCTCTGAATACCACATTAATTTGTTGGACACTTAAATTTCCCACTGTCTTGAATGTGGTGATTTACTTCCAGACATGTCTGGCTTGCGTCAAGACAGTACACAAACCACAGTAAATCGTGAGACAGAGTAGAATTATTAGTTACTCTGGCTTAACAAACACTAAAACAAAGTCAGCATTTATCTCAAAGATTTAAAATGAGATTATACTAATGTAATCATCATCAGTCCTTAAGGGCTACTCTATAAATACAGATCAAATAAACACATTCATGTTCTGAAGTAGTACCAAGTGCTGCATTTAGTATCTATGGACTCTCCTGAGTGATTATTTTTGTGATTACCTGTAATCATCTCTGGCTTTGTCTCTCTGGAAAACAGATTTATGAAGAAGTGGAAAAGAAGTACTTGTTTACTTCCCTAGTTAATTTAGCTGTAGTTTTCATAGTACTTGCATGAACACTTGTGTTTCTATGTGTCTTTTTCTTTTAAATTAATCTCTACAATCTTGCCAGATAAAAGTGATGGGTATCGAGACTTTAGAAGAACAGTGTGGTGCTGGAGATCCCTTTTACAGGCAGTGTGAAGGCTTGAGCCATCCTTGTTTGCTTGCTTGCAACTCTCCACCTCTTGTCCAGAGACATAGGAATTAATTTTTGTAGTTTTCGGTGGCAGTACGAACTGAATTAATTTCTCCTATGGAACTTTTTCCCAGAAATGCAGCTGATATGTTGATCAGAGGGAGGAAATTACTCTTTTTCTTAAGTTAAGAATTTACCCTTCAAATTCTACACTTCAGAAATCTGAGCCAAGCTTATTGAAATCAGGGTTAAGCACTCTGGAGAGTAAGAGCAAGTTAGTTTATTTTGGGAGAGGGCTATGGATTTGTTTCTCAGACTTCAGGATCTAACTATCTAAATTCCATTCTGGAATTTGCCTAATACAAACCCAGTATTTTCTGGATCACTGTTACATTATTTATAAGTGTTTTGTTGTCTTGTTTTAAAACAGCTTAGTCTTTTCCCTTTGTTTCCAAGTCTTCACACTCTGGACACATCTCCCACTGACAGTATGTTAAGCCCCTTCAGGTTCAGTGTGTCTAGCAACAGCTGAAAATACAATCTGCTAGTGTGCTCTCTTCACCATTGTTTTCTCTAGATGCATTTGAGTGGAGACGAACCGAGTGGTGCTACTGACTACTCCCCAGACATGCTCACTGTGTGAAAGGGAGAGAGCCTCCAAGGGAAAATGGCAGTCAGGAGTGGCACCTGTACTCTAGCTGAACAGAGATATTAAAGCTTGGAGAGGCTTGTGAAGCACAGGTAACTCCTGTTTCTGAGGACGTGGAAGAGTACCGACTCCTGAGGAAGCAGAACCACCAGATAAATACAGGTTTGCATTTTTTCTCTCCAAGGTTTTCAGAGTTTAACTTGTGTCCCTCAAATACAGTGTTGCCATATTCCTCCTTTCACTTCAGAGTATTTTCTGGAGTCTCTGCTGAGATGCAATAGGTTGTATTATGTGTTAAGGACAAAATAAATATCTGTTTAGATGGCAATACCAAACTCCTTATTTTCATAATCTGAAAATTGGATAAAACACTATTTGAACTTTTCACATTTAAACAAATATTTTTGAAGCCCAATTCCGAATTAATGTCTTCCACTTCTGTTTTGGACAGAACTTGTTCTAAAATTGATGTTTGCTGATAATGGCCAGCCTTGTCCAAGCCTGTACATATGAGCTTATTGACTGAGAACTCACTGGGTACCTAGTTTTTAATATTCTGTTTTACCTTATGCCACTTCTGTCAGAAGCAAAAATTTACTTGTAAGTGACATGCAATGACTAAAGACTTACTGTTCTAACTGACCTCACTGAAAGGATATTATCACTTACATGGCTGTCTGCTTAAAAGTATTAGCACTTTTGTTGGTGACATTAGAAAGCCCGGGTTTTACCCCTTCATTGACATCAGTAGAAAGGTAAGGCTGGTTTACACAGAAATAAACCAATAAGGATGTACTGCATTATACAATTACTAATAGATAGTCTTTTTTTTTCATTGCCTTTATTAGTGACTCATAAGGTCCCAGGACAAAATCCACACTGTTTTAATGACTTCTATTGTTGCCTCTCAAACCTGAAGAAAAATGGATCCCTGTAGCTCATTTCGTAGCCTTTACCAAGCAGGATTCTCACTAGCAAGGGGAATAGGTTAATACAAGGAATGTAAGATGAGGTCTTGACAGCTCCATCATCTGCTAATGGAGATGACTGCAGAAATAATTAATATTATTTTTATGAGTACAAGATTTAATTGTTCTGTAGTGTCACTTGCCACTTCAGTTACAGCCAAACTGCTTTGTTAAAGTTGAGGGAAAACTAAACACTAATTTCCAGGAGCTTAAGGCTATGTTTTGGGAAGGAGGTAATTTAATTCTAATTTTTAAAAATATTTGTATCTCCTTTTTTGTTTTGTAGCTTTATATTGCATTGTGCTGAGCTTTTCCAGACAGGAAAAGAGGGAAATGTCTGTTTTTCATAAAAAGTAAAGCTAGCTGGAAACTAGACTACATCAAACGGAAACATTTTTTCTGTTTCAGCTCCATGGAAAGTGATAATGGTTGCCTGTGATTCCAGCAGACACTTAGTGATAAGTAGACATGTTGGAAGTATTGTCAGCCAATGCAGAGTTCCAATCTGGAGCTTAATCCAGTTTGAATCTCTATATTGTAAGAATCTATTCAATGATAGTATTTGATTTACCTTACTAAAGCAGAATTACCGGTACAGTAAGTTGTATGGAATGGGGAGCTTTAGTCCCATTCCCTCTTTGCAAATCCTGTGGTACCTTTGCAGACCAGTTGCTCACAGTGCAGGTCAGTGGGTCATTTAGACTTTTGAAGGTTCCGTCTTCAGAAAAGTGAATGAACTTGAATATCATGGCTTTATCTGTTGTGGTTATGGTTATCAGTACACCTACTCTATCTTTGTGAAAAATGAGTCGTTTGTTTCACATTGAAAAAGCTTATAAAAATAGTGTCTTATACTGTGCTTCTGGTTTAGGTTTTGAAGTGTGTTACTTTTGGCTATAGTAGCAGGAGAGGGATTGGTGCAATCGATGTTAATTGCTATAGTACTTATATACAGTGCCAGATACACGTTTTTCCCTGCTTTTTAATTTAGAATTAGTTAATTTAATATTATATTCCTTTTGTAGCACTATTGTAACATTTAGGAGCTCAAGTAGTCAGTCCAGTTGTGCTGTGATTTTTATCAATATTTACAGTGTATCCATGTCTCAGTGAACCTAGAATCAACAATTTAGGAAAAATTGATCATGTGAATTAAAGAGGAAAACAAAACAAAACAAAAAAACCCCAACAAAAACAGAGCAGGGAGAAGAGGGAGGAACATGTTTTTGTATAGAAAAACTAATGTTCTATTACAGAGATTAATAAATATACCAGGCACTACATCCATTTCTCCCTTCCAGCACTATTCATGCAAGTGTAATTAGATTTCAAAACAATGATTTCAAAATGATCTTTGTGACTGAGTATCAGGCTACAATTAGACTGATTCTTTTCCTGAGGAAATTAATGAAAATTTTATCACTGACTTTAGTGGGAACAAAGTTAGGTCTACCCTTAACCTTTGTCATGGCTGTCTACATATGGAACTGATTAAGCTGCTGAGTAACTGAACATTATTCAATACTCCAGAGTGCAATTCTCTAAGATGTCAGCACTCCTTTGACAGCCAGCTATTAGAGTAAAGTTTCCAAGTCTGGTGTGTTAATCTGTCCTCTCTGAGATGAAACATTGCACCTTCTATAATAAGAATGACAACATCTTAACGGGCCAGATAGTTATCAAGGATGCTTGGAATCACTTCTATGTTTTGGGCTGTGTTTATCGCAGCCTTAAGCCTTCACATGCTATTCTAAAAACAACAGAGAAATATTGAGATTGAAAGAAAAAGCTGTCAATCTTATTGAAGTTGGTCTCAGTTCATCAGAGCATTTTTCTAACCTAAGCAAGACATGTCTTCAAAAAACAATGTTGCACCAAGCAAAGGAGACCTTGTCAGACCTGGAATAGTAGGTAAAAACCCTGACCTACTGCAAAAGCTTTGAGTCACTTGGTATTTTGAAGAGTTCTTACGGGTGTACAGACATCCAAGTTAGTGTGTCCAGTGCTCATGCTGCTATTGCAAATATTTAGAGAACTTATACTTTGATTATTGCTTTAGCTCCTGGAGACAGGGTAGAAATGTGACTTGATTGAAATGCAAAGGTTTAAACACTGTCAGGGCCAGGAATTTAGTAGCAATAGAATAGAGTATACCTTTGTCCCACCTTTGGGAGAGTTGTTTACATCAATCATATTAATGAAAACATTACCAGAACTGCTGAGGTCTATCAAGAAAACACAAGTGAACTATCAAGGCTTCTTGACCCAAAGTAAATATTTGATGCAGAAACAGACATTCTGTAACAGGACACTGTCCTAACTGCCTACTGTGGGGTCTGTGATGTTGTAGGTTTGACAAGAGATAATCTCCTCTTAGGATTCAAGATCTGTTGTAAATCTGATTACAAGAGAAGTCAGGATGACAAAGTTTGCGTGATCTGTACAGTAAGTGATGTTCTATAGAAGGCTTAATTGTAAAATTATCTGTACTGTGAGTGTATGTATGTGGATACTGTATGTAAAATGGATCTGTATGCTAGATTGGTCACTTCAGACTGTGAGTGCCATTGGTATTTATAAAGTTTGTATAGAAATACCCATGTCATTGGAGCTGCAATAGTTCTGTGTCACTGAAGGAATCGCTGCATCATCCTCATGAATCATGGTAATGACCAGTCTAATGAACATGAAGTTAGCAGTTACTCCTTTCCTATGGACTACAGAAAGCCTGCTATACTCAAAAAGGCTGCTGCTGCTTGAGTAAGGAGGCCAGTAATGCTTCACAGCTCTAGTGTTCAAATAGTAATCCTGCAAGGTTATCACTCCAATTTCTTTGTTTATCATTCAAATTTCTTTGCCAATATGAAATGAAAAGCCATTTGATACTTGAGGCTCCTGGCTCAGTACCTCATAAGCAATTTTAGAACTATGTCTTTGGGTTATTAATACTCTGCTTTTGCTATGATGATCTCACTTCCTACAAGCAGTAAAAATAGGGAGTTGAGAATGAATTTAAGAAAAACAAACAAATCCAAACAAACATAAATACATCTGTTAAAAAGGCTGTTTTAATGATATATATGCTTTGATCACTACTTGAGGAAAAAAATTGTTTATAATTAAATTCAATTGTTTTTAATTTCAGTGGTTTGAGACAATTTTTATGTAATATACGTTATATAAAGAATGCAATGATGAGTTTATCTTTGCAGAAATGTGAATAAAACAAGATGCAGAAGGACATGAGAAATAAACACTGAAAGTTCAGGTAGAATAGATTTACCTGCAATTAGATTAATGAGGGCTTTCATGCCTTTTAGTACTTTTCCCCACTGCTGATCCCTAAGCTTTTCCTCAGAGGTTTTCTGCTACTTTGTGAATGATTGTGCCTCTTCTAGAAAGAAATCTATGACACAATCTTTCAAGTGCTCTTGTAAGTTCTATGTAAAAAAGGGAATGAATTGGTTTGTCTCATTTAGTGGTTGCTAAGGTAAGATTCTCACTGAAGTAAAGATTGTGCAGCTGAGTAGTAAGTAAGTTATTGTTCTTTCTCAGAACTGTGGTGGACGTATCATAATTTTACAGCCTGTATTACTGCACAAGAACCATTCTCACGTTTGGCTGTATTCTCCTTGAGTGCTATCTGATAAAACTCCTGGCAAGTTGTCATTCTCATCCATCACTGTTATCAGCAGCATAAGTGGATCACTGTACAGCAGCCTGTCACTGTTCCCAGCAAGAACCTGAATCTCATGCTGATACAGTTCAAATTGATGAGAAAACCCACATTTAAGTAATATGATTGGAGTGTTCGTTATTAATGTTAGTAGAATTTGGCATGAATATTTCCATTTGTATAAAAACTCTGCTATGACATGCAGTATAAATGTAACATTCAACTCCCTCTTAACACGAAAAAAAAATTGGAAAAAATATAAGGATGTGTAGGACTGAAAGGGGCTAAGTGTTCAAGTTCTGTGTTGAGCTGCACAGGCTGCTTGTAACTTGTGTTATATAAAACTTTTCCATAGGGTTTTTTATAGATTGCACAAAGCCTAGTGTTATATCAGCAGAACTAATGGAAACAAGAAGATAGGTGAATGCAATAGTGGACAGCTAATATGTAAAAGAATAAAATAAAATTCCTCCTCTCCCCCCTCTGCCAACTGTGTTTTCAGCTAGAGTGAGGCATAAAAACTAACTCTTATGCTACTCCTTGCAGCACGTGGACTGTGCTGGTAGTGGCTCTAAACTTTTGAACTGCCTGCCTATCTTGTTTGGAAGTGATGCCTCACCAAAACAAGTGAAGTAGTCAGTCTTAGCTGAGAAATTCTGCTGTGAGCTGGACTACAAAGGCAGAGCTAAACTGACTTTCTATTTATAAATTCCTCTGACAAGTATTGATCATGTTTCAAATGATCAATACAAACAGTACTTCATTGCACGCACTATTCTCGGCCTTATGTATTCCAAAGAAAAATCTAAAGCCTAAAGGTGAAATGTGTTATCGCTGACAGAAAATAGACTTCAGAACCCCAGATGGCAGCTTGCAGGCTTTCCTAATACATGGAAGTCCCAAGGCTCTTTCTATAAATATTTAGGACCATATGTTCCTCCGTCACTGAAACATCAGTCAACTCTTCTGTTACATCCCTTTGGAAAAGAGGGACATCATAGTAAGGACATAAAAAAAATCCAAGATGAGATCGTGTAGACAATATTGCACTGTATGTCTACCCAACTCAACATTAGGCTCAGTATTTTCTTAGTAGTGCTTGTTATGGGCTGATGGATTCTGGGATCAAGTTTAGTAGAACATGAAACAGTATTTAAAGCACAAATTTGCTTAATAACAGTGCTGCTGCCAGACCTGCCTTGCTGCAGGAACACCCAAACTGCTTCCTGTGCTCACCATTGCTTCTGAGGACCCTGAGCAGCACCTTTAGTCCATAATTTGTTTCTGTCCTCATTGGGCCAGAGGCTGGTGTTTTCATTCTGACTGTTTTCAGGTAAATTACAGTTGGTTTTGCTGATATTTTTTGGGAATTAGGGCTAATTACATAGTGAAAGATTATGAGATTTAGTCCCATGAAAATAAATATGGTGGAAGTATAAAGAAATGCAATACTGATGTAAAAATCTAAAGAGTTCAATTCTGATTTGATTTGAAGCATTAAGTTCAAAGTAGTTATGTTTGAGAAATCACTGTTTTTATAGTCGAGGGTCAAATCCTTCTCCTAACCTAGTACAATCTTTCTGAAATGCATTCTGCAATTGATATTGGAAGCTTATTTCTCAGTGGAGGAGTTTAATGGATAAGATGCTGAACACAATATAATTCCTAGGTTAGTCACACACTGCCTGTGTTAATTTGGGCAAGTGACTACCTAGTGTCTTTTCTTCTGTAGGAGGAGATAATAGAATTTTTCCACTGCTCGGAAATGCTGAAGAGCTATCCATTAACAGTGGCAAGAAGGCATGGAGGGACAGAATTCCTAGTGTTGTGAGACAAGAAGTTATTAGTAGGGAAAAGATTGTTTCCCTGGCCTTAGCTTTAAGAATGCTATTGTTTCACATAGCGAAATTTCCTTAATCCATATTGACAAAATCCTCTGTGTACTCCAATCTTCTGAGCACTAGCTGAAGGAGTTGTACTGCAACTCCAGATTGATTGTTTCTTATATTTCTGCTTATCTCTGCCTGACTTTCTCTGTCAAGCTCTAGTGTTGCATAAATTTTTCTGGCTGGGTCAGTTGAAAAAAAGAAAAAGCCCTTAGGGGAGCTCCCCTTCAAATACTAATGGACCTCTCTAATTTGCCACTGATTCTGGAATCATGGGTAAAACATTAATATAAATGGAAATATTCCAAGTTTAAAAAAAAAATAATGTTGGAATGGCTCAGTCTGATGGGACAAGGGTCCCTCAAAAAAATTAATTTTTTGCTGGAAGCTACAGGAAATTGCTATTAAGAATAAGTAGATATAGAAATTAAACTGTCCAGTAGAAATCATGTACCTGGAACACTGTCCAGGCACTTTGGAGGGACATTAGGAAGTTCTTGTGCTATCATTCCATCTTTTTGCCTGTCCTAAGTATGAACCAAGAAACTGGTCTCTGGTGTTAGCCCAGAATTTGCTTTTATCAAAAGAACTTAATATATCTTATCAGTTATTCTTTTCAAAGAGCAAACAGGTCCCAGGATGAAACTGGAGAAAACATTTCTCTTACATCTAGCTGCAGTACAGTGTCTGTTCTTAGAGCAGTTGTGGTTGGAGACTGTTGCCAACATGTTTTGCCATAATAGGTTTCTTAAACACTTTGTATTGTCAAAAAATGTTGAGATATGGTCAACTGGCTATAAAAGGCATCTGAGAATCAAGAAATGCTGGGCTTGGAGCTTCGTTTCTGCTAGAGTCATTCTACAGATCAGTAGACAGGCTATTTATGACTCTAAAGTTAACCAGTTTCTATTGCCTTTAACTGGATTTATGAATGAACATCTGAACACCCAGCCATCACTAATCTCTGCCTCAGTTACTGTAAAATAAAATTATTTATGCCTGCCTCCTGCAATATTGCAGGACTTGTATATGTAATTTTCTCAATCTGCTTTGAGATCCTTTGAATATATAATTACATTATTATTACAGACTTCTGATGAGATAGTGCAAGCTTCCACAATTGCACAAATGACAGCATTTTATAGCAAATAAGTTCAAAAAGGTAATAATGAAATTGAAATGAAATAATGAAATTCTTCTAAACTTTGGGATGTATTTCCTTGTTGTTACATGGTATAATCTTTCCATCGTCACAAGCCAAAGCAAAATCAAATCACTGAAAGCTTTGCCTGACATCCTTTGGCAGACTGAAAGTTAACTCATTTTCATATTGATTTAAATATGAAATTGAATTAGCTGAGCTAAAAATATTTCTGCAGTGCTGCACTGGTGAAAAGTAATAAACACTTTTATGCCAGATAGTCTAAGGAGGAATGGACAGCAAACTCTGAGAAAATTATAACCATTTTTTTTTTGCTGTTGCCATGGAAATGTAGCTACAAACACTTGTGTTTAGACTGTACAGTCCTCATGAAATACAGCTTGTCAGTTGTTTTTATAAGATATAAACCCTTTCGACTCCATGGCTGCAGAACAGCTCCTAACAAGGAGAAAGGAGAAAGTGACTGTTATAAATGAGATGTGTTCAGGGCCTCATCAGCCCTCAAAATAACAAGGCAAAGCTATTATGGAGTCCTCATTCTAATTTAAACATCCATTTGTTTATGCGAGCATTAATGTGTTTCTTGGGTGATTTTGTTTAGATTTTGTGCCTCTTAACCCATATGACTGTATTCCCAAAGTATGTGGATGCAGTCATGCGACTCAATTCCCTCGCTGCATTACTTGCTTTGCTATAAAGAAAGACAGGGAGATCTCTAACCCGTGTTTAAAATAAGGTTGTTATTTTAAGCAACCTTTTCCTACCCCTTTTGTATCTTTGCATGCTTGAGGGATTCCCTTTGGAGTTCCAATAAACAGAACAACAGCAGGCTTTACTCTGCATTAGACAGCCCTGTGTTTCTGTTACTGCTCAAACAACGCGATCTGAACTGGCAGTTAGGACTGGAGTGAGAAGCTGGGAAAATACAGCATGGATTTTAGATATTGCCAAGAATGTAGGGGTAACAATGTAAAAGTATGGAGTTTAGTCTTTCAGTGAGAAAAACAAGACTGTCAGTCCAAAACACAGGCATGTAAATGATTTTAAACACCTTCATGTAAATGAAGCATACTTTAATCAGTTGTCACTTGAAGATCATATACCTCAGATCTATTTCTTGATCTCCTAATTAAGATTGGCCTGTTGCCATACGCATTTCCCTTTTGCTTTCCAATGTGCAAGACACAGCAAAATTACTTTTCATAATGAACCTGTGCACACGACAGCATTTCTGCAAATGCACAAGGGAAGGCTGGATTTAATGGGATTATTCATAAACCTAAATTAATCGCAGGTTTTCAGTATCAAAGCCAGTGTTCCTAATCCAAAGGAATTACCCAGAGTAGATTTAAGACCGCAGGAGAATCTCATCTGAATTGAATGATTTTGCAAATCAGATCTCCTGACTTACCTTGGAAATAATCTGAGGATAACTCGCATTCAGGAGTTCTGGAAGGAAAATGGCACCTGGAGCTACCTTGGTGTTTTCTACAACTGCAATTTCCACTGTTGCTAAGGCACAATATCCTAGAAACTGATTCCTCAAATCCTTGACTTGCACAATTAGATCATAATTGCTGACCTGGGATGTGTCTAATACGGACCTGTCTACAAATAAGAAGACTTATCAGAGACATTTATAAATCTTCTGCAAAAGCGTGACAGCTGGTCTAGGAACATTAAATCAAAACTCCTTTGTTAATTGCTGCTAAATAATTAGAGCAGCTACTCTGTTATGGAGATATTAGTGTATTCTTGATTTTTGTCTATTTTTCTATGTTTACTGATGATTCAATTCAGGTTTGTTACTGCCAATGGCAGTAAGGTGGTGGATGTGACACCACTGCTGAGCCTGCTAGAAGGGAATTTGGGGTGCTTCTGGGACAGTTCTGTACCATATTTTCCATGATACCTATGTGTCTTTCAGAGTTTTGTAATGATCACTTGCTGATGATGATCCTGGTTTACTGGCTGCTAAATCTTCACTTTAAGGTGACCAGAGCATCTGCTGCTGGAAAGTAAATGTTGCGTTGCAAGGAAAAGGGCTTCAAGAAGCCTGAATGAGAGGTGCCAGGAGAGAAAAACACAGCTTCTGGGCTCTGACGAGGGAGCTGCTCTGCTGAGGGACAGCTGAAGGAATATGTAGGCAAATGAGAGAGCCACCTAGAGATCATGCTCATTCTAAGCAAAGCTGTGACCTGTGTTCGCTATTACTTATCTGGGGTGATGTTAGTTTTCATGACAATATGTCTGTGCAGCACACAGCACAAACACTCCTTTGTTATTGCAGGCAGTCAGGGGGAAGAGCTTTCAGAAATTGGATCTAGGGAAGTCCCTCTTCCCATTTTCAATGGAGGGGCCCATTCAGACAAGCTAACATAGGTACACTACCTCCTAAATCCTTAGACACCAGGCATCCTGATCTGCCTGGTGTGCCAATGTGATGGGTATTACTGTCTAAGGCTGGATGGAAATTATGTCAAGCTGACTCATCACGAGCAGTGCTTCCTTGGTGAGGACAGACTCAGACCCCTGAGAACTCCAGCAATTTGTCACTGAATTGCAGACAGCCTCCTGCCTTTCACTCTGCCTGGCTTCTTTGTGAGCAGAATGTAGCCTCCCCAAATTGCTCTGTATGGACCTTTCCTCTAGTTCCAGAACTCTGCTGGATTACCTTCCTGCTTCCTCTGTGCAAGTAATCTCATTGTCTGGAGTCAAGAAAGTCAGGAGTAGAGGGGATGTAGGGCTTAAGCTTGTGTTAAAGGAGCCTGGCAGGACAATGTAGATTCATCTTCGAATGTTCTTCCCTCCTACATTTCTGCTGAACTGATGATGCAGCTTTCTGTAATGATCCTCTAGTGACTAATACCTGAAAGCCATAGAAATTTCTCTGAACTCTTGAATGAGGGAAGATGTACTTTTCTGCTATCATGAGGAAGGCAGAGGATGTTTTTGTGTGTGTATAAGAGGGTGAGATTTATATCAGGTTGCTGTGTCAATACAAAAATAATAGCAGCCAGGAGACAGGAGTTTGAAAAATACCAGGCTTTCCTATCTGTTATCTAAAACAGTTATATAGATGATGTGTTTCACTATTTAACTGTTCTTAGAACTAAGGGAATCAACTGAATGACAACTGTATTTTAGACATTAGAGGAGCAATATCAGACTAGAAGGCTGGAAAAAAATCTTTTTCCATCTAAGCCTTTCTTTTTGGAGTTTGTTGCTTAATTTGACACATTTTCAGTGATAGTTTAGTTAAAACAGCCTTCATATAATCTAAAAAGCTAGCTGTCCAGATTGGTCATGGTTCCTGACTGTTATTCTGACCTTGGCCTTTATCTAAAACATAAACAAGGACCTTCTTAAGCGATGGCCTCCAGCTGTTTTTCCAGGGGATAAAACTCTTCTCCCAGTTTCATGAAAAAGCTTAAGATTACTGTCTCAGCCTTGAGTTTGTTTCTAAGTGCTCTTCCCATTATGGCGGTCAGCCTTACACAGCATTTTGGAAATACAGAATAGGTGAAAAATACATTGAGGAGCAGTTTACAGACTTGAATTTTTAATTTCATAATTAAATAATAGGTGTTTCCCATGCTGTTGCATAAGGAATATAGAGAGGTGATGAGGAGTGCAGCTCTGTCCTATTGTAATGCAATGCTGTGGCCTGCATTTAAACAGTTCATTGTAACCTGTGTTAGCTTCTTAAAAAATGAAATTGCTCTGCCTTCCTAATTCATTCTAATGTTGCTTTTGAGTTGTCATGTTCTATTGTTACATTTCCAGGAAACTTTTTTTTTCTGTATAAATGTCATGTGTAAAATGTCTAAAGCAGGAGAATCTACTACAGAGCCAGCCCACTAAAGCTCAAGCCAAGACAGTCATTCTTCAGTTCATGTAGCATGTGATTAAAAACTTCTCAAGCTGGATATTCTGTTTTGGGAGAGCAGACATTTGACCTTTGTAGTTTTCTTTTGCAACATTTGACATTAATTTTTTTTGGTAGTTTTCTAAAGGCAAGTAATTTTTCCACAAGTCTTTTTGTTCCCTTTCTCTTTTCTTTCCCACTGATGCAAAATAATACGCAGTTTGTTGACACAATTCCAGGTTACGGGTTTAAAAAATCTTTATAGATTTATTTAATCCCCTACCCATGTGTATTGACTTTTTAGCTGCACTTTCCAAAATTTTCTATAGCTGTTACATTCATATGGATTTAGCTTCTCGAATCTTTCATACAGTACACAATGACTGCAGGAGCATAAAATGAACTTCAAAAAGACCTTTCACTGCACACAAAAAACCTAATCCAACCTGTCATTATTGGTGATGCATCGTGTGGGTGTACAGAAAGCATCAGGCAGTGTTTTTCATGGATAACAATTTGTGGGTTCTCAGCTGTATTTTATAATCTGTAGATTCCGAAAAAAATCTGCTATAAAATAAAACTTTGCATATTGGGTTTTACTGACAAAAGAAGTGAGGATAGGAATCATCAGGGGGAGCATCATCTGGTGGTAGGTGCTTTGGGATACAATCTGCTAGAAAGCTTTCTGCCTGAAGTCACAGAAAATCTCAGCAATGCTGAGATCATTATGAAGTGCCACTCAGTGAGTAATGCCAAGCCTTTACATCTCTACTGCTTAGGTAACTTAAAATCAGAATCGAAAATCCGGTGGAAAAAGTTTATATCAGATATTTCTCAAGGGCCTTTTTATCATATAAAAACAAGGAGTTCCATGATATGACAGCCGCTGTTTTGTGTGCTCTTGGTTCTCTGCTGTCTATTAATTTGGTTATTCAGAGTTTTGTCACTGGGGTGGTGTAGGGAGTTCAAGACTTTTTGTAGTAACAGCGCCTAAACAGATCTCCAAACCTAGAGCTTATTCCTAGCTCTGAAAGAGACAATATATCCTTGAGCCTCTTAAAAACATTCCTTTGTTTAGTTCACATGCTTATCTGCATCCTACATGGTCTCAAAATAGTTAACTGACTTCTGTTTCCTAAAGCTTAAGGCCTATAATTGTTCAAACACTCAAATACAAAGCAAGGGAGAACTACCCAGCTGTATCTTACCTTCTACATATAAAGAAATAGCCCGTGTCCTTGAATCCATCTGGAACATATGCTCTGAAGGTTAACTTGGAACCCATGTGAGGGTTTTATACTGCAACTCATCATTTGGTGTGGAAAGGTCATCTGAGTCAGTGGTGCAGTCAGGCACAAAAGATGCTCCAGGTTCAAAGACTGCAAATTGGTTTTGGTGGCACAGTAATTTATTTAAACCAGAGTGGGGTTCAACATGACAAATACTTTTTATAGACACATTTGTTTTCCTAGCCAGTGCCTGTCTGTCCTGGAAACATTAAATGTGTTGTACTTATAGGCATTTTGTACAAGAGTTTGGTGTTTTTTCAGGTGGAAAAGACAGAGCAGTCTGTTCCTTCCCATCATTACTGTGCTCGAGCTGATTCTTCATTCACTGCTTGTTTCTTAAACTTATGTCCTGTAAGTTTTTAAATCTTAGTACTGCCTCAAATACCTACTGTAAATGAGATATATTAGCAAGTGCAAATTTATAGCACCTTTTCTCCGAGGCATTCAAGGGCCTTGCAGTATTTCTTATCAGCTCCATTTTGTGGGTTCAAAGTTGCCAGCTCTCATATTGTTGTCTTTCTTACTGACCCCCCTGCTGGCAGTTTTGATTAGGCTAGTAGTGGAACAACATGGTTTTTTGCTGCATAGAAAACCTTTAAAGTATGATCTGAGGCTTTAGGCTCAGGTGGTTCTTTCCACTTGTTGCTGCTTAAACCCTTCATCTCAGCAGCTGGAGATGTTTTTTACAGATTGTATGTATCTTGGATTAGGTCTCTGTCTTGGAGAGACACGTTGGGAGGAGGCACAGACAGCTCCTTGCTGGTTGTGTTCTTAAACAGTCAGAAAGAAAGCTTAGCTTAACCTGAGAATTGGGAGTCGAAGAACTTGCTAGGATATATGTTACATTTGTAAGTGCAATGTGTGGAAGGAAGTCAACACTAAGAACATATGCTGAGTGAGAAATTCTTCAGGTACCTGAGTGAGTGTCCATGTATCGGCTAAATCTCCTGGTGACAGGCTTGCCAAAGTTACAAAACTGAAACAAAACACAATGTAATGTTTTGTACAAATGACGGAAATGTAATGGAATTCTCTCATCTCTCAGCAAGAGTGAAGTAGACAACAAATTGCTATATTGCTTAGAGGAGCTGTGGCCCTGTTTGTCTCAGTGAGTTCCCCTGATGTGAACAATGTTCATTCTTTTCTTTCTATATCTTAATACTGTGTTGCTTAATTTTTCAAAATGAAACATACTTTGTAGTAAATAGTTCAGTTTTTACATTTGTATGTGTATGAAACAGCTGTGAAATAGCTTTTCTATTCCACACTAGAGGTAGCTGTCTTTATGGTCAAAACATAGCCAAATTCTGCCTTTGTTTATATGGAATGGAAGTGGGATTTTTCTAGACGTAGTGGAGAATTTCCATGTGTTCATAGCTTATACAATCAGGTAGCATTTGCTAAATGCAAATTGAATGGTGATGTTAGGATCGTATGGTTTGACATGCATGGGAACTCCCAAAAGACCTACTAATAGCTTTGTCAAAAATGTGTCTCTCCTCGTGAGGAATAGGAGATGTTCAATAGGTGTTTTGCAGGATTGTTCTGAGTAATAAGCATTAATAAAGGATCTAACTCAATACAATGTATTCCCATTAAGTGGAGACAGACCATGTAAGGGTTAATATTTGGAACAGTAGTAACAGAATTTAGTAAACAGTGTTAGGAAAGAACTGTTACATTAAATGTCAGTAATGTAGCACCACATGTCTCCACCTATTTTTTCTTTGTTCTCAAGAGGTTTTGTTACAGATTGTAGCAAATGACAAGTACCCATTAAAACTCATTTAGCCTTCACACTATGAATCCTTCTGCTGCTGTGGCGTGAAGTAAATTTTGACTCTTACAAACATGGAAATGCACAGCAAACCTTTTATAACATCTACAGTACAACACCAATTGCTGTTAAAAGCCACCTTCTGAGACATGACGCAGAACAGCATGACCAAAGCAAGCCAAATGAATACATTGAGGAAACCATCATGCTAAAGACAACTAGGTATTTTGGATAGAAAAAACTTCTTATGATTAATCAAGGATCTTCTTCTCTGGCTTACACCTCATTTTTATCAGTATAATAAGCCAGAGTTCAGTGGAGTTACTCCTTATTTATAACAATGTGATTTATAACAATATAGTACCAAATAAGTCATATTCTCTGCTGATTTTTGCCTCACATCATGACTGCTTGACATCTGTGCTGGCTTTAAAATACTTGCTATTTCATGTAGAAGCTTTTTATACCATTTGTACTTGCTGTGTAGGGGAGAGGAAAATTAATTGCAGTCTAAATTAAACCCCTTTGGGATGCATTTAGATATGACTAAGACGACTTCTAAAAATACATTAACTAACATGCTTTAAAAGTGTTGTAAAAGTATTTATGTTTTCAGGTAAAGGTAATTTATAGATCAAGTGTACCTTTACAAGATCACTACAAGAAAATAGCGTAGTGTCTTGTCTGTTACCACTCCAGTCTTTGACCGTGTCCATAATGTGTTACCTAAAGCCACTTTTCCTTTGTGGTCCACACACATTTTTCTGCACTGTAAACCCTGTTCACAAGTAAAATACGATGCACCTGATTTTGCTCCTTTTTGACATTAGTAGACCACAAGGAGATAGAGCTAATTTAATAGACCCTTTTGGTGGGAAGCTGGGCAAATCCCTTCAGTTTAACTTTCCAGAATGTTTCCAAGCAACGAGTGACGTGTCCTTTACTTACTGTTTGAAGCATAAGGGCTTGTGTGCTGAAACACTGATCACAAAGTGCCTCATCACATACCACAAGTCCAAGTTACGTGGTATTTCAGAACAGCAGACAAGCTCAAGAAGTGGGCCTATGTGAACCAAGTGTGCATGGTCCTACACTTGGGTTAGGGCAACCCCTGTAACAATAGAGACTGGAAGATGAAGGGATTGAGTGCAGCCCTGCAGAGAAGGACTTGGGGGTACTGGTAGATGAGAAGCTGGACGTGAGCTGGCCATGTTGGCCCAGGAGGCCAGCTGTATCCTGAGCTGCATCAAAACAAGTATGGACAGAGGACTGAGGGAGGTGATTCTGCCCCTGTACTCCACTCTGGTGAGACCCTGTCTGGAACAGATTTCTCAGAGAGGTGGTAGATTCCCCATACCTGGAAATTTTCAAGGTCTGGTTGGATGGGGCTCTGAGCAACCTGATCTGGTTGAAGATGTCCCTGGTTATTGCAGAGGGAGCTGGACTAGGTGACCTAAAGGTCCCTTCCAACCCAAACCATTCCTTTGAATTCCTTCTATTGCAAAACTGAGAATTATCAAGAATTTGGCCCTTATTTACCATTCCATGACATCTTAATGCTCACCCTTAAGGTAGATAATTTACTTTCTATTTCTGACTTATGTCCTGAAGATTTACACTTATGTTTCCCCATTGTTCTGACAAGAAGTATCATTTTAACATAAAGATTTAAGTACACTAGCATCTTAAAACCACAGCTTAACAAGATTAAACAATCTCACCCTATATGAAGGTCCTGAAACCACCTCTACTTCCATATTAAAATGTTGTCTCCTTCTGACTTAATGTTTGTCTAAGCAATAACACTTACTGTTCAAAAATATGTTGGTAAGTTTATCTATAGAACTAATGATAGAACAGTCCATGTTTCTAAAATAGTCTCCTTTTAGCCTGCTTATCTCTTCCCTGACATTTCTTACTGAGCATCAGTGAGCAGACAGCTTTGTACTGACATCTGAAAGCAAGTCTACAGCAGCAGTGTGCAAAAGGCTATGGAACAAGCAGTCACATGGCTTCTATATTTTCTCTCTTTGTTTACTGTGTTCATAATGCCAAATAGCAAATTAAAAGAATGCCCTAATTCCAAAGGGTAAGGCATGGTATTTTTCCCTCCCACATGGATGGTTGTGATTATCTTTGGGGAGGGAAGGCATTTTGTACTTGTGCTTCTGATATTCAGTTCCAATATTCTCTCTGGGAGGACAAACAATTTCTGAACTTTTTGGCGTAAGCACTACATAATTTATATAAATTGGATTATTTTAATGAGATGTTTGAATAAATTTCCAAATATTAACACGTGATCTGTAAAACCTTTGACTTTGAATGTAGGAGGAGAGAAAGGAATATACCTTTTTAGAAAGGAGCTGAGAAGGTTAAAGTTACCTTGCTATGTTTGCTAAGAACTGCAGAGAGTGCATCTTCATCCAACACTGGCATATTGCCTTTTTTTGTCTTTTACTGCTGTGGTTATGGTCATGGAATTGAATTTTGGATGCTCACCTTCATCTTTTCTAAATGTCAATTTTTAAAACATGTTTTATAATACACATGTTACTAGAGCTGTAGGAAAACCTCTAATTGCTACTAATAAAGGGCATGTGATGTTTATATTTAAAATCTATTTAAAAATGGAAATATTTAAAATACAGGGGAAAGAAATATACTGAGGTGTGGAGATAAGCTTCCTCTGTCTCTCCTATCTGAATTTCTATCCTTCATATCCCCCATGGAAAAAGGTAATGGGGAGACAAAAGACAGGCTCCTATTGAGATCTCCAGGTCCTAACATTGTTGTTAGTAATTTCTCAGGGACAGAAGTAAGGAGTTACAGCTTTCTTTGCCTGCACGTAACAAGGGGTTATGATTTTTTTACATACTTTTAGTTATCTTGGCATAGCCGCAGTACAATTTGCTTACGTTGCCCAGACAGAAACAACATGAAGAGATCCAGTGCTTGGATATTGCTTTATTAACATTGCCACTGAAGCAGTATTGGCCTTTTTGTATGTTTGAGTCTATCAGTTCGTCTCTGCTTGTCACCAGTGTACGTTAATGTAACCAGATCCATGCATGTTTTTTTAAAGCCAGCTATGCCTGCTGTCTGACTCGGTGTCAGAAAATTGGCTTAATTGCATCCCTGGTATAAACTAAATTAAAACAATTGCCTCAATTTAATTGACCATTCCCATGATATATAGCAACAAAATCCAACAGTGGATGAACGGCCTTGATTTATCCTGTTTTCATGTAAGTACTGGACACTGTTTTAATCTATCAGTACTATCCTCATATCTTTTAAATAAATTATTCTGAGGACAAAATACTGGTTTATACAAAAAGAAGAGTAATACCATAATGGATGTCCTGGTACTGCAGTTAGTCATTAGAGCAGTAGCTCTGCAAATACGTATGTGCACATTACTTGGAATTTTATTCAGGTAGCATCCAGCACATGTCTAAGTATCAGCATATCAGGGAAGGAGCAATATTAAAGTTGCCTTTATTAAAGCAGTCTATCGGTTTTAGTTCAAACGGATTCTTTCTTTAATACCCATGCAGAGGGAGCTGGACTAGGTGACCTAAAGGTCCATTTCTTACAGGGGGGCTCTAATAATTGAAAGCTGTGATAGAAGAGCTTTGATAAATTCTGCTGTGGATCTTTAAAATGTTGTTCTCAAATATGGATGGCACCTCCCAGGTGAGGAGTATCCAGGTCTTATCTCAGCCCTACTTTCCCTGGTGGCTTGAGCTAAGTCAGCCAGGTGTCTGGGGTGCAGGACATGTACTCGCTGACAAAGAGGTGGTGTGGAGATTGTGCTGGGGAAGGTCAGCTCTCCAAATCCCCCAGCATATGTTTAATTTCTTAAATTAAAGTTGTTTGAACTGAAAGCTCTTCTGCAGCATAAAGTGTGGCAGGATCATATGCCTTTGTAGGACTCTGACCTCCACTCTATTTTCAATCAAATAAAATGAAAAACTCTTCTGTAGTTCTGTTGTTGTTAATTGCCTCCCAGACATAGAAACATAGTTTTGCATTTAGTCATTCAGTTATTCAAGATGTTGGAAACAAAAATAATCGGGAAACCTTCACTGGGTTCTTTTTCTTAAATTCACTGTCTGAATGCATCCACCTGTCAAAACATTCTTGTGCAAAACACACAACATGAGTTACAGGTTTTGAATTCTTTCTGTGCTAATTTGTACAAAATCCACTTAAAAATAGAACTAATTTTCCTTTTATGTGCTTTTTCAAGTTTCTACATCTTTAATGACAGAGGAAATACTACAGCCCTTGGCTACAGTCAGGTCTAAGGGCTTTTGGGGCCACTTCTGGGGCTTAAAAATTCCTGAGATGTACTTGGGTCTCTTCTCTTATATTGCAAAGGTGTAGGAATGGTACCTGGTGTTTCAGCACAAAAAGAAAAAGCATGTGTGGATGTAGAAAAGACAAAGAAGCTCCACATAAGGTGGGATTACATAGCACTATAAATCTATCTATTCAGCTTTTTAAGAATTCAACATCTAAAATGGCAAAGAAAATTTAGAAACAAAAAAGGGGGGAAAGAAAAAAGCTCATTACTGTAGGCAAAACTTGACATAGGGAAAGTATGCGCTGGGCTGCAAATTTAAAGAATATTTTCTTTTTAAAAATAAAATAATCGTATTTCTAATGAGAACACAAAAAATGTCACACCGTTAAACTTGGGTCTAAAATGAGTTGTTGTTTCTCCAGGTAAGAACCAGTAGATGGATATGAAATTAATGGTTCATTTCATAAAGTATTTTTATTGAAGAGGAAATGCAGAGAGAATTGCTTAAAAAAAAACCAACCAAACAAAACCAAACCAAACAAACAAACAAAAAAAACAGCCTTAAATCCAGGTCCCTTCCAAAATCAGAGCAATTATTTTTATTTGTTCTGCTCTAACTCAGAAGAAGATAAGGCTCAAGAGCAAGTTAGTGCTGGCTTTCTAACTTGCAAATGGATGCTTTCTGCAGATGACACAGATCCATGATACTGCCAGTCTTAAATTTTATTACAAATTCACAAGCCAGGATTCAAAATTCTATGAAATTTCAGAAATATCTTCTCTTTGAGCCTTTAGGTTTCTTCTAGTTTATATTTTCAAATTTTTCTTGTATCTCCATAGCTAGGTCCTTATTTTCTAATTTAAATTAAATCCCAACATAATCATTCCTCTCCAAAAGGTAAAACAGGTACAATGTTAAGCAAAATTTCAGCTGGCCCTTTGATAAATTTGCAGAATATAGAATTAGATTGACGTGTTAGAATTATCTCTTTCTTTGGAAAACTAATTCTTAGCTCCATTCTCCTCTGTTGAAAGTTCTATGTCTATATGACATTAAGTTTATTGTTTTAATGATTTCTTAATGGATGAACTATAAATGCTGAGAACATTTCAAAACAGGTTTCAATTTATTAGTGATCACTGTAATCCCTCGTTCTGATACCTGATCCCTCAATACCTGATCTGTCTTACTTTTTTATGGCTCCTGTAATTAAGTAAAATAAATCATTAGTGGACAAACCATTTGATTTTGGTTTAGATTGGTTTGGAGAGCTGTCCTGTGCTTGTTCTTGTGTTTGCCACAGTGGGATTGTGTCTCACAGAAATTGCCCTGCAATTATCTTGTTTTTAAAACATAGTCCTGATCCTGCAAACATACCATACATTTTCATGAGATGACATAGACACTCTCACAATGCCAAATTCTATCTTTGGTTTCCCCATAGTATAGCAAGAACACAATTCCAAACTAACAGACTTTTAAATATTAATTCAATTTTACCTGTTGAGTATACCCTGCTATGACATTAAGCATGTGTCAGTTTTTCCAACAACAGGGCCTGAATTTGCTGACTCTCCAGAAAAAAGCAGGATTTTTCCTGTGATCTTAATAACATTATTTGCATAAATAGTACTCAGTTGAAAAAGGAATTATAAAGCTGGGTGTGTGTTTATCCATGACGATGCTGCGCCTTCTCTGCCATACAGATAGAAATGGAATTAAGGAGTATGAGACATTTCAGCCAGGTTTTTGTTCTGTTCATCCTTGTGGAAATTACAAAGGATAAGCAAAACACAAATATTAAAATGCAGTTAGTGTTCTTCATCCATTATTCACAAGTGACCTTAATAAACCATTTTCAATGTCATGCAAAATGTTTTAGAGATTTGAATGGTTTTGACAGGTTTTTCTCATAGAAATACACTTAAATTCAAGGAAGAGTACAGAAAACTGTCTAAACTGCATTGCTTTGGTTAACCAACCTCGGCAAGGATTTATTCCCTGAAATGGATGGGATTTTGCTGGATTATGTTAGTACCAGGTGGAGTTTTAAACCTCTATCCTGCTGTTGGCAAAGCAAGCTTTATAATCAGTGGATTAAATATAGCCCTTTCTTTGGTGGGGGGAGAAGAGGAAGGGTGAAGAGGTAAAGCTGTGCAATGGAGAAAGTTTCCCACCAAGCACGGTGTGGAAGAACAAACTCGTGCTTGAGCAGCTTAGAGACTTCACTCAGTCTTCCTCAGGCACAGCTCCTTGCTGAAGTCAGCAATCCCTGTGCTGCAGTTTCTTCTTGAAGCAGCTTGGAGACAAGGAATTAGTACAAGTGATACTTTTATTCCTCCTCTGATTGCCCTCCCTTTCCCTGCTTCAGGCCAAGAACCTCTGCATTTGGCTGTAGCATTTGGGAATGGAACAGTTTGCAGCAGGGGGTGTCAGAAAGTGCATGCTGTATCTGGACCTGCAGGTCTTGACTGGCCTGTTTATCCATTCCATCCTCCATCTGCAATTTCAGCAGTGAAGTCAGAGGTGGTTTGCTTCATAAACGTTCCAGCTCTTCCCCTGGATGAAAATACAAGTTACATATAGATATCATTTCAATATTTTCCTTTTTGCTCAGTCTTTTATGTAACTTCTGCAGATGGCAACATAGGGTCAGTCTTCCTATGATACTCAAAGTAAAAAATCCTAGAAAACTCACTGTAAAACAAATGTGATTTTTAGACATAATTTTGTCTTTGATAATTACCACCAAACATATACCACCCAGCATAAAACTGAAAGTTTAGAGTGCCTGAATTCTTAAAAAACTCTTCAAAACAAGCCTACAAAATACTGACATTAAATATCTTTGTTCAGCCAAGAAAGACCTGAAGTTACCACCCAGAATACTAATTTCCCTTTATAATATTCACAACGTACAAACTCCTGTCAAAATTTGTCTGTTGTTTGTTCTTTTGGGCTTGACATCTGCTCTACATCATACTCCTCAGATGAATACCATATTAGCAGATACTTAGGCAAAGTCATTCAAAAATAAGTGTAAAAGCAGAAAAGCAGGCAAAACGCTTATGACTGCAGCATTCACTTCAAAGGCTGGAGACCTCCTTGTTCACCTCGGTGGAAGGGACAGGTGGGAGCAGTGTGAATTTAAAGGGGTCACAGCCCAAGCCAGCAGAAAAGAGAGAAGGTCAACCAACTCCCAATTTCTCTGGTTAAAATGAAAATGCTCCTTAATCCATCTTACTCTTGAAGGGCAGAATGTTACTTTGGGAGTAAAATAATAAAGACATGTTAGTTAATTATTTATCTTGTAATTAAAAGTGAACCAATTACTAACCAAGTCAGATCTGTAGAATTTAACTAAGAATTTAATTTACAAATGATTTTCCAAAGGCTGAGTATAAAATTGTTCATTAAAAAGCTCTTAACACTTTTTTGGTTTTGAATATTTTTAGAATCTAATGTGCTGTTTCCTAGAACCCCTGAGACCAATCTAAAAAGAGTTGGACATCCTGCTAATCAAATCTCTGGGAAGGTAGAAGGTACATTGGTGCATATTTGCATCCTAAATCTTTGTTCTTGAGGACCTGGCCATTCAGAGTTTTGCTCTGATACTTGAAGAGCTCAGCTTTTGAATAAACGTTGTGCAGACATGCATGGATACTTTAGCTCTCCAATATCTTGAAAAAATAAACAGTGAATAAGAGACAGGACTGCAGGAGGTATTATTTGCTTAGTCAGTGCTGTCTACTGCTTTATTTTTTTTGCTTATTTCACTTCTGCACCATAACTTAGATTTTTAATATCTTTTGAGTTACTACATAAGAGAAAAAAAGAAACAAAAACAGTTCTGTGGGTAATGGCTGCATACAGGTGCATTTGTTGTGTATTTATCATACATATAAATTGAGTGTCCTTACTTGCACAAGTGAAAGCTTATAATTGGTAATGACAAAAAAGTAGAGTGCAAACATCCTAGTCTTCTAGCTTCTGTTTTGTCAACTACTTTGCAGTTTATTACAGTGACTTTAGATCTGCTGCAGAGTATCAAGATAAACACAGAAAATACTTATTATTGATAAAGACTAGTGATTTCTGTGTTTTCTTTGTTTCTCTAACCAGTTTTTGATTTTTTAATTTTATGGACTACCACAGTGCTGTGGACTGTGATTTGCAAACCCGGCATAGAAATATTAATTTATTGAATAAAATGTTTTCATTAGTGTTTTTCAAAATCATGGAAACTTTTCCATTGCTCATATATTTCACCGAACTTGTTTTCCTTGAGAACTCGTGTCAGGCGTCGAAGAAGATTTTTCATATGGGACTAGGTAGGAAGGATAGAGATCCAAGAACTCTGTGAATAGTGAAAAGGTAGAAAAGCATATGCAACAATACTCCATAGCTGAAAAGATTTCCATTGAGAAAATTACTATAGAATAAAACTGAGAGGTGGCTGTCAGATTGCATAAGTTTTTTCTCTTTTCTCCATGCACAGATTAGCTAAAAATCTTCCATTCCCTTTTACTTTGCAAATGCAACAGCACCTCTGACATTCAAGGAGAGAGTAATTTAATTCACTATGCTGTCTTAATCAGGGACTGATGTGCAGCAAAATCTGACATTTTAATCCAGACTCTATTATATAAAGCAATGAGCTGGGGGACCAGGTTCATGTTACAACTGTTGACAGCTAGTGTTTTTCAGTAAGTCATGCAGCAGCAGAGAAGTGCCACTTTCCCATTCCCACAGTACTGCTGAGCCACTGCTGCAAGGGTGACAATGTGTAACACTGGAAGATAGAAAGATAAAATCGAAGTTGAAATGAAAAATGTGTGACAAAGAAGTCCTATGACTGAGGTACTCATAGCTGAAAATTCTGTGAGAAAGTTGTCCAGCACCTGGCTGATACCTCAAGAGAGGTACATTATTCTTTTCATTGTAGGAAGTTGGTGAACACTCCTCAGTAACTTCCAGTGGCAGGTCTGTAATGAAGTGAGGCAAGTTGGTACGGTTTTAAAATTCACCATATGTTCCAGTTCAGTTAAGCTGTATTTCTGTTGCTTTATGCTTTTTGCATTCTCAATCTGCAAGAGTAATGAATAGGGCCTGACCTCTTGCAGTTACCATTGCAGTGTCAAATGCACTAAACTGTTGTGGCCTGAATATCTGTAATGAGATACCTGAATACCTGCAATTAGAAATGCAAAGATTGTTCTTGCTGAGCAGTCCAAAATCAAGCAATGCTGCTGACTTTATAGTCAGTTCAAGAAGCTTTGAAGTCAGCCAAGAAACATGCAACAAAGTGAAGCATTTTCAACATTAGTCATGTCCAATGCCATTTACAGCTTTTCTAGACCATAACTTCACCTAAAAATGTATGAGAACCCAGGCCTGAGCACAGAAGTTATGTGCTCATTTTGGCCTAGCCAGCTTAATTAACGTGGCTATATTTCTTACTACCTGGAGCTCTTGAAATCTCTTTGTTAAGCATAATGCATTACGACAATCCAATTTAGATATGACAAAAATTACTGTTCTTCTGCCAAGGCACCTACTGAACTGAAAACTGTCATTCCCAAAGTAAGGGTCACAACCTTCAATGGGACTGCAAGCCTAACAGTAGCATAATTATTTATGCTAGTGTAATGAGGCTGATGAAAGTGGGACTTACTGCCAGAAACAAGCTGAGGAGATCTTTATGGGTCTGACCAGACTATTGGGAGCAGAAGTATTTGCTCTCTAAGTCCGTAAGTGCTAGAATCTAGTCTCCAGTGCTAGAATCCTTAGTACATTTTTTAGTTAAACAATGTTGTTCCCATCCTGGATTCTGAACAGTGGGTTAGAGAAATCTTATTTGCAGATAAACAATAGGCATTTGTTCTCTCTTTTTATCTTTTACTTCTCAGTTGAACATCCATGTCATAGAACACAAGGACAGTTGACAATTTACTATTTCAATTTCTAGAAATTAATAACTTAAATAGTATTGCAGTTCAGATGTTCCTTTATGCAAAGAGGGAGTTAAATTGCCCATTATAATGCTAGAGATTGTGTGGTAAATTATAAATTAAATGGTGGTCCTGGATTGCACAGGCATCACCTCTGACTGCAACTGCAGATTCAGTGATGTATCTGCAATGTACATGCAATTAAACCAAAGAGTACTAAAGCAAATTTCAGGTATAATACAAGTAAGTATTACCCTACTTTTTTGGACTACATCTTAGCAATCTTTCACCATACGTTGGATTCTTAATCACCGTCAACTCACTACACTTTCCTTTTCAGTAAAGAACAGTGATGTTATGCAATGTTACTATGTAGATCGTGTCCGTTTTTTCTAGCCTTATTTTAAGAAAATACATCTGAGTAAAACTACATTTTTGGTGGTGCTAACTCTTCCCCCAGCAGTTAACATTTTGTCTATATTTATGTGACATGACTTTATGCTTTGTGGTTTTAGCAGATGGAGGAATGATTTTCTTCACATTTTTCATATGGTGAAGAATTTACAGGAGCTAGTTTAGCAATTGCAAGCAGAGGAAGCTTTGATTTGTTTACTTAACATGTGTGTCACATATAAAAGGCAATGTCCTTCCACTGTAGTTGTTAATAACTAGCTGTTCCAAATGGATTTCTGCCAACACAAAATCCACCACCACAATTAGCAGCAATAGGAACTTCAGCTGGCAGCAGCAGTGAAGGCAGTAAAGATTAAATGGCTGTGTGAACTGTCCCTCAAATTAAAACAGATGTACATTAGCAAAAAATAAGAGAACTCACATCACTGTTACCCCTTACACTTTGTTGTCCTCTGGCAATAATTAGAGAAATTACTGCTGTCTGGGACTCACTATTTTTCATGTGATATCGATTCACCCCATTAATGACAGGAATCCGAGTATCCATACCAATAAAACATCTCGAATTACAAAAACTGATAGATTACTTTCAAATGCTTGAGGATACAAATAACCTTTTGAAGAAGGTTGATTTGTAATAGCATTTGTCAGTTGGGTGTCTCTTACTGACTTCTAGCTGGTGTTGCACATGTGCTTCCAAAAAGCCTGCTTGGAAATTCCACTAAATGACATCCAAGAAATTATTTTTTTTCTGGGTCGAAAGTCTTCCAGGACCTACATCTCTGCAAAATAGTATTCATGGTAATACTTCTATAGCATAGAACATGATCTTGATCTAGAGCAGGTTATTGTCAAAGCTGCAATAACAACAAACTCTCTCCCTTTTCATGAACCACAGCTGAATTATACTAATCCCTGTGCAAACAAATGAATGAAGAAATTAGTATAATGAAGATTTGAATAAGCATTTTATTGTACAATATTAACTGATAGAATATATTATAGATTAGCCCAAGTTTCTCTAGTGATTTATAGTTTATTGTCTCTCATGTCTTTATGACATACCTTCAAAATAGAAATTATTTTCTAAGGTTTAAATGAACCTCTAGCAATGTGCTAGAGCACCTCAGAAATTTTTCAGGCTTAAGAGTTACCCAAACCTAACCTTTGAATTAATGAACACCATAAAACATCCAATTTGTAGGTCAAAATGTGCAGAAAGCACAGCTGTTAACCATGACCTTGAAGAGGCTTCGCAGCTGCAGTGGTGTTGCAGTATTGAGTGACCCATATCTGTAACATTTTGCACTTTGTGAAATGCTGTATCCTAAGCTCTGGGTTTACATCCTATTCTTCGTATTTATTATGGACAGAACTAAATCTTACAAGTCAATCAAACATATCAGTCCTCTCCTGGTCATTCTGAAAGCACAGGGCAACCAAAAGACAGAAGCTTTGCAAACATACAGGGAACACTACGTAGTTTTGTCAGTAACTTTAGCATGTGTATGAATAGGCATGTGCCGCATTTATGCACATGAATTTGGACACTCTTGCTGTAGTGTTCAGATCTAGAGCAATTGCTTTGGTGCTTCCATGTAAATAGAGACCTGGTGCCATACTCTGACAGTGGTTAGCTGTTCCAGTGATAACAGTTTGCCAGAAAGCAAGGCTAGTGAAAAAAAGCCAAATCTAATTAAAACGTACCAATGCGTAAATGTGAGTTTTGGCAGCAAGGCAGAATTACTCACTTTAGACTTCACTCAGGACACAAATGTAACACCTCTCTTCATAAGAAATGAGACCCTTTACCAGCAACATATGCTGAACTGTGCATCTACCCAGTCAGGCTCACCACCAGCAGCACAGCAGGAGATGCTAATTCTACAGAGTGTTACCTGCAGAAATCAGATGTGATTTCCCCCAGTACTAACTGTTCCCTGATGACTAACCAAACACTGGGCTAACCCAACAGAGAGCTGTTTGTTCAAGCTCGAGGAAGCTCAATGTAAGGTGTAACAACTGCACTTTGCCAGCCATATGGGAAAGGTCAGCCCCTGTAAAATCACAGACAAACAAAGCTCCCAGGCAGCTGGAACAATCTCGCTCATGAACTAGACTCAGGCAGGGACAGTGGAAAGAGTCAGAAGAGCATGTTTTACTGGTTTTGAGAAATGAGTTTATGGATTAATTTAAAGAGAATGTATCCTATGAAGAGGAATGTATAAAGCAAATGCAGTAGGTCTAGGTTTTTCACTGAGATATGATTACTTTTTAACTTCAGGAATAGCAAATAGGGAAACATCATGGAAACACATTACGTATAACACAGTAAAATAAGCATGAAAACTAACAGCACTGAAGGCCACTATACACCATAACTGAAGCCTACAATTCTTTCAAACAGCCTTGCTGGCCTGCTTTGAACTTTTTGAAGTGACGAAGGTATCTACAGGCTTGTGAGTGTATTAGAAAGTTATAATGCTCCCAAAAAAGAAAAAGACCCAAAACAAAACTAAAACCCAAACCTCTACCTTTGCTTATTGGCTGTAACACAAGACCTTCAAGCCAGGAGAGGACTTAAAAAGTAGAACATTGCAGACTTCAATGTATCAGTATAGACACCTATATATGACAAGACATCTAACTACAGGCATTATATAGAAGCCTGTTCCTGCCAGAGCTGACGAGAACCAGGTTGAAGATGAACAATAATGTGAAGAGTCAAGGCACCCCTTGACTGTGAAGTATGAGCTGTTGAAGTGGAGTGTTCATAAAAGCAGGGCTTACTTCTTGGAGAAACACCTATTAAAGAAAAGGACACAATATTCCCAGTTCATCTTGTTCCAGAACTTTATCACATGTAAATCTGCGTAGTCTATGTATAACATTTTGTACCGTGAAAAAAGGTCTGTATAAAAATACTGCGCTCTCATTCTTCATCCACACTATAAGAAAAGCACAGTTTATAACAGGAAATAATACTTTATTATAAAATCTGCATGTAAACAAGTAACAAATTAATTGAATAACAGTTAATGGAAGTGCAAATGAACTTCATAAAATGATATCTGTTCTGTATTTAACTATATATATAATTTTTTTCTCCCACTCTAATGTGGTTCTACCCCCCCCGCCCATTTAAGCTTAAAAAGATTTATCATTTTTTGCTTTATACTAAAAAGAGTGTACGAGCCTGCGTACAAGTTTTAAGTTTTGCTCTGCAAACAAGACAAGTCTGTGGTGATACTTCTCATCATCCTTTCTTATCTTTGCATCTCTGGTATCCACAGGACAAGAGGATATACAACATATGTACACAGTTAAAATGTGGGCATGTCAAGCCACTTAAAGTTAGTTCATTTGCTTGCACACATTGAAACTTAAACCATTTATCAGTGAAGTAGACATTGTAGTGTAACTTCTGGACTTGCTTGTGCACCTTAAGGCATTTACAAGAGTCTCAATTTGACAAGTCATTCTTCTTATCACCATGAGGATCATCTATACACTTCTCGTAACAGTCAAATGCTTGTTCCATCACCCATGTACATCATCTGGCCTTGCTGAAATCTTCTAAAGCACAGATAAGTCATGGCAAGACTTTGATTTTGCTTTGAAAGCCATCTTCTTGTTGTTCTTTGCCACAATTCTCCCGAGGAATCGCTTTGCCTTTTTGCCTATGCTTTCTCTTCTTTTTGTGTTGGCCATTCTCCTAGCATTGTCTTCTTTACTGTCTTTGCGAAGTCTGATTTGCCGAACAATACCTTCAAACAGGTCCTTGACATTATGATGAAGAGCAGCTGAGGTCTCGATGAATTTGCAGTCAAACACAACAGCACAGGCCCGTCCCTCTGGATGGAAAGAGAAAAAGGGAGATGAGTGGAGCTCAACATTTTCTCTTCATATATGCTGGCAGAAAAACAAAGCAAAAATTGACTTGAAGGAAAGAGCTTTACTACATGGTTGTAAAGTATAAATTTGCACTCATGGCTGTGCCACCTTACTCATCTTGGTTTTGTTGTGGTAGGGTCAAATCTCATTAGACTGATGATACTGAATATAAGGCACCAAGTCCTCTAGGCAGACTGTCCCAGTATTGTTCAAGAGCTAATGCTCATATGGGAGAGCACTTGGGTGTATGCTTGCTGTTGGACAGGAAACAGTGTGAAGTACAGAAAAAAATGGCTTTTATTTCTTCTGGAAGTTGTTGAGCAATTATGTACCTCTGCCTTGCTGTAACAAGTGAGAGTTTTCCACGCTAGCTACAAATGAAGCTGATACAGCCCACAAGGTCAAGTCATTGAACAGATGACTAGAGGTTATGAAGTTGTATACCATTGAATTTGACTAGGACTGCATTCAAAATGCAAGACGCACAATGTTCCAGACAGAAGTAGGTAACCCTGGAACATTGTTGCAGTGCAAATTTCCATGTTCAACTTGTGGCAAGTAACAGCAAAGTTGTAAACCTGAACAAAGTGCTGATGTCATGATTGGAATAGGTCAACCATGCACTGCCACAAACCTGAAAAAAGTGGTATCTGATGAACTCCAGTCAATTCCCTGTGCAGGCATTTAACACAGGGAACATGGCAAAAACAGACAGCAGGAGATGGTTCACCATCAAGGAACCAATATTTCAGACTGTTCTTGTCAGCGGAAAAAAAAACCCAAAACAAACCAAAACTACTGAATGTTTAAATAAGTGAAATTAATACCATGGTGTTGGCATTGTTTACTGTGCTGTAGTTACAGAAAAGCTATCTGGAACTAGCTGAGAAAATTCTCACTGATCACAACTGGAGAACATACAGAAAAATTCTTTAAGTTGTGTGAGCCTGGTCCTACGAGCTCAGCTCCAATGTGATGGAATCTCTTCCAGAAGAAAGAGGATTGTACAGGCTGTATGGTATCACCCTTTTCAAAGGCTGCTTGGGTCTTATGGCATGGCACTCCTCTCCCTTAAAAAGTGTAGCTTTAACTAGCAAATCTTGAAACTAGCAAGTTCTGCTTCACACATAGCAGACAATTAAACTCTTTCAGTTAATACTGACCAAAAATTAATCCTACACAAAACCCTATGCCAAAGCTGCAGCTCTGACGCATGTTTTTTCTCTTGTACTGCAGTTCAGAGCATTGCTCTGCGCAGTCACAAATCTCCCCCTGCATCCCCCATCTCCACTGTTTTCTGTGGTACCAACTCCCTCAGCATAGCCCAGCTGGCTTGTTTTCTCCAGGATGCCTTGAATCATACATTTTTCTACACCAAAACTAGACCATTGCTATTGGCCATGATCTTCCATAGCCTTTGCTCCTATTTAGATATTACTATATAAATGAATAATGTCTCTTACCGTCAACTGAGACTTCTCGGGACCTGACCAGGTCACTTTTATTGCCCACAAGAATAATAGGAATGTCTTCTGTTTGCCTTGCTCTTCTTAGCTGGATTCTTAGCTCAGAAGCCTTTTCAAAACTAACTTTGTCTGTCACTGAATACACAATAATATAGGCATCTCCCATTTTCATGCAGTGATTCTGAAGCCATTGGCTGTCACCCTAAAACAAAAGACAAGAAAAGGATTTATTGCACTGGAAAACTTATTCAACACTGTGTGATCAATGATCTAATCATTGTAAGCACCTTAAAGATACTTTTCTTAGCTTTTTTATAAAGTTGGTAAAAGTAAGCCAACCTCCCTTTTTTTAAAAAAAAAAATTTGTTATTTAAAATATATTAAAACCAATATTATCTTTTTTTCAGACATAATATCAGATCTGCACTGATCAGACAGTGAATCTCTGATTGTACAGTAATTCCCTGGGCTGCACACGTAAGCTGCTGCTTATTCAGAGCATCAGGGGATTCGCGCTCCAGCCCTGCTCAGGTTTTTAAATTGCCTGCCTAGCTACAAGAAATTAGTTGCAGGAGAGAACAAAGGTGGCGTGAATTCTATTTCTTTAAATGTCGCTTTTTTAATGTTACTGATCTGATGGAAGGAATAAGCAGACATGGTTGTTCCATTTCTACTTTTGCTAAGAGTGAATCACTGAGTGAGCCATAAAGAAAAGACATCTTAGATCTGTAAGTACCTGCTCCCATATGTCAAACACCACGAGCGAGGCTTCTTCTCCATCAACCACAATCGATCTGTCGTACGTGTTACCTACGGAAAAGAAAGTTCAGAGGAAAGCGGTTATTGCTCCGTCCCTGCCGGCAGTCGGGGAGGGGGTGGGGGTGGCCTCGGGGACGCCCGGGGAGGTGCGGGAACGCCGCGCTCCGCCGCTCCGAGCGGTGAGTCCCCGGGACCGGGACTCCGCCTGCCCCCGCCGGGGTGCCCCGGGGATGCTGCCCGGGAGCCCCGCTCCGCCCCGCGCCCTCACCGGCCTCCTCCGCGTCCGCGCAGTCCTCCACGCCGCCGAAGATGCGCGCCAGGCTGGTCTTGCCGACGCCGTGCTCGCCCAGCAGGATCACCTTGTAGAGGTTGCTGTCGGAGTCGCTGCCCGAGGAGATGACCGAGTCGGAGG
>VZRW01001045.1:57189-74012 GCA_013398125.1 Aegotheles bennettii | reverse complement strand
GCAGTCAGCCGGGCCGATGGGGCTGCCCCACAGCCCTGCCCCGGCCCGGCCCGGGGGCGTTTGTGCCCTGCTGCTCCGCCGGGAGGGGGAAGGCAGCGCCTGGTGCCGCTGTCCCTGCTTTCCACTCGCACCCTGCGTGTGGGAGAGCCTGCTGTGCGTGTTCCTCGGCTTGCTGGGCTCTGCCTTTGCCCAGGACTTCAGGGACAGTCCTGGTGTCTACAGTGGTGTTAGGAAGAATATTTGCAAATTTTCAGTATTTACATTAGTTCGTACTTGCTTTACTTAATACTTAGGAGCGGGTTTGGGGAACCCGTGCTAGGTGTTGCCCTTGCAGTGAGCTTGCCAATTTGTCCTCATGCAGTGCTAACGGTTTGAGGGGACAATATAAACCATAAGGGTCAAATTCCTCTCTTGATTTCACCTGGACGGCAAAGTGGGACAGTGAAAGCCTTATCTCCTGCGTGGCACAGTCATAGCCGTGTGATCGGGTGAAGAAACGACTGACCAGATAACTATACTTGTATTTTGAATGGCTCACCCAAGCATCGTGTATACAGTTTATTGTTTACCTAGCAACCGAACCATGTTAGACATTGTACTGCCAAAATAGCGCTGGCTCCTGCTCCCAAAAGATTGCAGCCTGATCGGTACGGGAAAATCCCGGTGACTCTGTGCAGGGACAGTTGCCCTCGAATTCATAAAAGGTTAAGGGTCTACAAATCTGCCGCAGAAACAAGGCTAAAGAAGGCAAGAGATAGGGAGGTGATGGAAATGAAGGTATAGATGTAGGGAATAAAGTAAGGGAAGGAAAAGAATCTGCGGGACTCGGCTGTGGGGTTGCACAGCCAATGAAATACAGTGTACCGGTTTGTCATATAGCATGTTAAACTTCTCAGGCTACTTGACTGCAACAAGATAAACATGAAAAACACTTCGAAGGGATTGACCACAGGGAATGGATATTTTTTCCTGTGAAATTGAGTGAATATTTTGTTATTTTCAGGAGCTAATTATGATTCTCCAGTCTATGCTCTTGGGGGGGTTTTGCCCCCTTCACCCTGATAACCGCAGCTTGACGCGTTAATGGGGCAGTTAAAGATCACCGAGTGCTTGCAGCGAGTTCTCTCCGCCTGTCTCACAAAATAGCAACCAAAATAGCCTTGTCAGTTTAAATAGTCCGAGTTTGGTGGTGAAACGAAGTGAGTGCTTCAGTTAACTGAACTGCATTATAAATCTCTGGTTAGCATTTCAAATCATACTTAAATAAATTATGGTTAGCATTTGAAGTACGCTGCGGGTACTTAACTTGGACAAACTGCAATCTGCCAAACCATCTTGATTGATCTGTTTTTACATGCAGTTAATTGTGTAAACAGACTTCCAGAAATGGTTTGTCTTCAATTCACATTTCAAAAATTTGAATGTTTTTGCTTAAAATTCTCACCTGAAAATATTCTGAGTGAGTTTATAAGTATTTTGGACCAGTCTTTCTTGCATGCCTTTACTGTGTGTCAGGGTCAGATTTTAGAAGTTGACATATGAAGGGGGAGGGGGTATTTTTAATTTTTTTCTGTGTGAAAGGGGGAATCCAAGAAGCACCAGGGTCACACAGCACCACTTTAGTGCTACATATAGTGCTGCTGACTGGAACCAAACTCAGAATGGGAGTTTTGCTGCCAGGACTTAAAGAAGCCATATTTTATTCCAGGCCTTTGCTGATGAGAATTATGAATATTTTAATGATGTAAATACAAGATAAAGCACTTGCTAGCCAAAAAAAAAAAAAAATAAGAGAAAAGGCATATATAAAAGTGCTAAATAAAAACTTTGAGAGGACAGTGTTCCAGCAGGAAAAGTGACTGAAAATAAAATAATACCTAATAGAAATTATACAAAAAATTCAGGACTCTGTGGCAAATACTTGTTTTGTGCCAGCACCCAAGTACAACTAATTAATTAATGGTTATAGAATACCACCATGGTTACAGGATACTACTCGGAATCTGGCACTAGGCTCTGCAAGTTGTCCTTTAACGGAAAGTGAGATGGCCTTGGATTAGGTCCTCGGCGCTTCACTGGTTCCTAGAGGGATGAGTACCAGTTGCACAGAGGAGCGTTGTGCCAAGGCAGTTAGGTCCATCTGCCACAGGATTTGTGCCTGGAATCAGAGAGAGGGGGAGATGACAGGGGTCATGTAGCTGGTTTATCTCCTTTGATCTTAATAGGTCGAGCTATTTTGTGAAGTTGGAAGGAATTAACAGATAATTCATGTTAGTCACTTGCCACACATAACGTGCTTCTTCACATAGCATGTAATTCTATTTGCTGTTAATTATTGCTATATATTCCTGTATACATTACCACAGCAATGCTGCTTTCAGTGGCTGCATATGAGACCACAGGCTTGACATGCTGATTTTTTTGTTTCTTTGAAGGATTTTCAAAATGCCTCCTTTCCCACCTGTCCCCAATTTCCAGTTCAATGTGACTGTGCTTCTAGCAGATATATTTAAAAGAGATTTTCATGTCTTGCTTTTCTACTTTTATTTTCTATTGTTCTAGCTTCTACTGGTCTATGCTTTGTTTTAATTAAATGAGTGCTTCAGACACATACTGCAGACTTGATATTTTTAGTAAGCCTGGTATACCATTCCTTACGTATTGAAATGGAAACTGGAAATTTTATATTTTTGTTGGATTTTATGTAAAGCCAGACCTGGAGTCTATCAATGTTGAAGGTAACTCCAGCTTGCATGGCAGATTGTCAGTGCACTGAATCAGAGTTATCATGGTAGCAGTGGTACCACCTGAGGTTCTTGACTCACGGGTGACTCCAGAGCAATTCAGGAGCAAACCAGCAGCAGAGCTGCAGCCCAGGGGCTGCTGTCTAACCCAGATCCTCGCTGCATGGGGAGACATGGCTTAACAACAATAACAAGAAAATTCTGCTGAGGCCAGAAGTACTGGGTCATTTTTGGTCTCAGGGACTGCAGTCAACTACATCCCTAATTATCAGGGTATTCTGGGGTCCTGGTGGAGCCACTTTAATCTCCCATTTGTGAATCAAACCAAAAGCTTCAATTTTGCTTGGCTGTCCAGCATCTGTGATGTGTGTCGTGTAGTTCCCATGGAAGAATCTGATCTGAGAATTAGAAGGAAAGGAGCACTGATGTCCTATATTGTGTGGAGTTGAGCTCAAAGCTCTCTAAAAAGGGATTTTGATTTTTTTTTCAGTTTCATTTTATCTTCATATGATTTTAATTTTCCTTTTTTTCATATGCTTTTCACGTAAGGCTCCTTTCTTTGTGTTTTACTATTGTAGCATACCCAGTTTCTTTTTTTCTGTTATCTCATTCCTTTCTTATTCTCTCTCATTTTTTTTCCCTTTCATTTTTCCTCTAGCTTTGAGAAGTGACGGTGTTCACTTCTAGTGCACTCTCTTGGCCAGAATACTTTTCATCATATGGAAGATGTAAAATAAGTAGTCCAATCCTGGTTTTCCAGTTATTTATTCCTGGGGTAATAAAGATTGTGCCTGGAGTTTCTTTATGCTCGATTATGTGCAGAGTGCATTTCATGATCTAAATTACAAGCACAGACTTTGCAGGGGGTGCAGTGATAACTAAGCATCTAATACCAAACCTCCTATCCATCGAATTTTCAAATAAAAAAGCAGAATTTGGGCAGTTGAATTATCTACATGTGATTCTACCTGATCAGTGTTTGTTCAAGGTCAAATGCCATATATATAGCATTTATATTTCTTTACATCAAAATAATATTATTACTGAATTCCAGCTTTTGCTTTTGCTGCTATCTTACATTGAATTGTCTCACATTTGATTAGGAATAATAGAAATATTTTGAGCAGCCCAAAGACTGGATTAGCAGCAGTGAGATTTGGGAGAAAGTATTGTTCTCAGTGTGGCTCTACACTGGAAGTCATCTGCACCACCTCAAGCCTAATTAATCAGCCATTATGTGGGTGAAGTTATTTCTATACAAACTGCATAGATACCCACAAAGGTCTGTTCTTGCCAAGTTATATGAAGCATGACTCCTGCAGAATCGTGAGTCTGGCTACCTCCCAAATACCTGGACTAAAAAAGAAATAGCAGTATTTATTAATATTTTAATTACAGAACTGACAGACTCAGGCCAGTGGGAGAAGAGACAGAGGCAGTAGTAGGAAATGTGTTGGGTTTTTTAACCTGAGCTAAAGAGAGAGGGGTACAGGGAAATGAAAAAACAAAACAAAACAAAACATTTTTTCCATCTCGTACAAAAAGTAGGATATAGTGCAAATGTGGTGTCAAGTTTTCCTCACCATCACCCTCAAAATCACAGATTAGTGTGTGCTGAACAGATATGGACAAATGGGTTCAGTTTATGGGTTGTATGCAAATATGTATTAGACCTTGTCATGTGTAGCATATGGTATATTGCATTATCTTGCAGTTAATGTATAGGGATTTAAAAGTAGGCTACAGTTTGAACTGTATGAGTAACTGTAGCAATGGTGGAGCTTTCAGCCTTAGCACTAACTTCTTTGCTGGAAGGTCTGATAAAGGTTACATCCACGCTGAACCTGCATTTGGACATTCCCAAGGGAGGGCAGCACACCCCTTTGGCCAAGGAGCCATGCTTTTTCTCATAATTACTCTTGTATTTAATGTAATATTTTTGATTGAGTAGTGGTAGCCATGAATTGGGCCTGCAACAATAACACGTAAGAAATATGAGCTTTGGAGTCAACAGAAATTGACATAGCTCAGAAAGCTCACATTGGGTGAGGGGGAAATGCAAGCAGAAACCTAACTAAATTCACTATTGTATCTACAAAATTAGTCAGAAGTTGGTTCCTCTCACAGCTACTGTGCTTCCTCTCAGCTCCAGACCAGAAATTATAAAAGTCATTGATAGGCACTGCAAAGGAATGTCATACTGTTTATGTTTTTCAGGTAGAAAATGATAAAATAGGTACATTTAAAGCTTTTGCTTGTAACATTAAGCAAAGGTCTCTGTCTTTCTGAAACTCTTGCAAAAGACAACAAAAAATAACTCGGCATAAGAATAACTGGAAACGTGGTGCATCTTCCTGCTACACTGAATTTCTCACTGCTCTGAGTAAGCTCAAAATTTTCTCCTACTGATAACCCCATGACCAACTGAACCAGGTGAATCATTGCTCTGAAAAAAAGAAGCTGCACAAGCGGCATATCTAATTTCATTTTTGTCTGTTCATTTCCCCCACTTCTTCACAGATCACCATACTATTAGTGAACCATCCTGTTAAAATATACTTGGGAAAAGGATTCTGTCTCAGTCTAACTTCAAATTTACACTGATTTTTAGTTTTTCAGATTTGGGTTTGTTTCTTAACGACACGGTAACCGCTCATGCTATACCCTGCTCCAAGAGTCAGAGTTTGGATACCTCCTTCGTTGCCTCAGTCGCTGCAGAATGGACTCATTAGCACGCGCTGTATGCGAGCAGCTGTTTGCTCCTATTGCATTTCAAGCTTGGAGTAAAATCAGAACATGACCTAAGATATTTCCATAATTATTTTCTTTTATCACCCCTAATTCCTCTTTTTCCATATTAAACCTGTCATGGCTAATGTGCATGACATACATCATCTGTCCATGAGTGGAATGCTAAATATCCCGTTACAATTCTTGTGGGATGTATACTCCTTAGGGTGGATTTCAGAGGCCCTTTACAAGAAATATCTAGAAGTCTGATACTATGAAAAGGTTTCTGAATTTACAGATTACAACGGACACTTGGTTTAAGGAGTAGGCAAAGTAAATGGCTGGCTGGCTTACTAAGAAGTACATAGCGGTAAGGAAACAAATTGCAGATGTAAGATTTATTGTTTACCAGCAGTAGCTCTTAGCAAGAAGAATGGATCTATTTACAATAATGGATTAAAGGAGCTGTACTGGGTCAGACTCAATTTACAGCCAGTTTCCAGCAGTTGGCATTAGCAGCTATCTAGAGAAAAATGGACAGTAAGAACATGATAAACACAATTAAAACTCCCCTCAGACAACCACCAGTTAAAGTACTCCTTTTGTTCAGAGACCCTTGATGTGTTTTCTCTGCTTATTTTCCTAATTGATTTTTAACCCATGTAGATTTTCAATATCCTGCAACACCTCCGTTTATTGTGAAGCAGAGGAGAAGATTTCCCTCATGTCTTTTTCATACATGTAATGATTTTATAGGTTTCTTCAGTAATTACCTCTCTCAGCTGGGGAACCTAGAGAATTCAGGCACTCCTCGTATAGGCACAATTTCTACTTGCCCTTCTCTGTCTTTTCTAATACATCTTTTTAGAAGTTGGGGAACAAGAAGCACACAGATTAGAAACACAGATTATTCAAATTGCATGTGCCCATGGACTTCCACAGCGGACAGTGATGCTTTCTGATTGCTTTGTTAATCCTGAGAATTCCTAGCGTCTGTTTCAGCTGTCAACTGAGCATTGAGTAACATTTTCGTGGACCTACTGTAACTCTCTTTTATTGAGGAACTAAGGATTTAATAGGCAGGAACTTGGGTAGGAAACAGCCTAAAACTACCCTTGGAAACGCACAGAGTCCATTTCTTCCATACACCTGCAGGACAACGTCTTCAAAAGTTGCCTGTTAGCATGCATCTTCCACATAGTGCTACAGAAAAAAACACAGAAACTTGCAGAAGGAAAGTGTAATTGTAAGGGAAAACTTCTCTGTAGCACAAGATTGCAGCAAGGGTGCTGGGAGCATGGCAGATTGTGACAATGACAAGGCTTTGCTTATGTTTCAACACATTACAGAGGTATCAACGGAAAGAAAATCTGGGGATGTGGGGTCTGAAAATCTGGATAAAGTCATCATACTGTAGGTGTCTCCATGAACATGACAGGTGAACAAGAAAAAGTCGCCTTGCAGTGAAAACCCATAGTAGGAGCAGACCTGTGGTCCTCTGAGGAAATGATCAACACTTTTCCAGTCTCAGAGTTGCATAGATATGTCACTGAGAGGACACAAGACAGAAACACAATTTTTAATGTTTGTGGCAATATAAAGTGAAACTTTTACTGTGTTGCCCTCTTTTGTGTACTAGATAAGAAAAAAGGACAAGAATTTTTTAATGTATTTTCTTACACAGAGAACTTCTGTTTTGTGTGCAAATGTGCACTTATAATGCTTAGAATCACTACACCTTATATAAGGCTCATGGTGTGGAGTGATGGGGACCAGAATTAAAACCTAGGTGCCCTTTTGTTTTCAGTGCTAAACTCTGATCTTAGTTCCTTTGAGGGGAAAACTCCATTTCGCTTTGATTTCAACAAATGAAAGCTTGTAGCAGGGACGAAAACTCACAGCCCCTGGGGAGACTTAGGAATTTGAATCTGAAAGACTTTATACTTTTTTATAACCCTGTGCAGAATTTATGGTGTCTTTTCCTGTGGTGAGTGATGTCATGGAATTGTTCATGTAAAATGTGTAGGAATTCGGATGTGAGAGATTTTATCATCTCTTTCCAGGAGAAACTCAGAATTTGTCCAGTTGGAATGTGCTGAGTCTGGCAAATGCCACACTGGCATCATAGCAGTAATAGGCATCTCTGCTGCTTTCAAATGTCTCATTTCCTGCTTTCTCTCTGCTGCTATACAAGATATTCTGATGAAGACCTCCAAAATTCTTACTGTAGAATTATACTGAATCAAGTGAACTTTCTTACTTTCACTTTAAATTGTCAAAGTTCTTTCTGATTTTGTTCTTGAGAAAGAATGTAATAATAATTATGATAATCATAATATGCTCCATTATATACCACTTTCTCTCAAAAAAATAGAAAATTATCTGGATCTAGGCTCATGACAAAATACAGAGAGCAAGCACAAGCATAGACTAAGGAAATAGAATGGTATAAAGTGTGTACTTTATATAAAGAGGGTTATAGACAGTAGACTTGAAAAATGTTATTTTATGAAAGCAAAGGAAGATCTCAATTTCAAAGCCAACCCTAACGAGAAAAAGAAGTTGAATCAAAACTCCAGTGCTGGAAGTCTCTCAATTCTAAACATAAAACTGCAAAATCTTGATGCACATCAAGGACATTCTACACCCAAACCAGTTAAAGTGAAATAAGGAAGAAATATCTTTATTTCCCCGTTCATCTTATTCCTCCTTATCTAGTGAATACCAGCATACTGAGATCTGCGGCGAGGCAGCGGCATGCTGAGCTGCTGATCACATTGGGGAAGTGCTGGGGAATTATTGCTCAGCTCTCAATCTCTGCATGCCTCATGTCTGAGGGCAGAGCTCCCTGTCAGAGGTTTCTTTGACAGTCACATTACAATGTAAATCTTAGGGTTTAGGCATTTTAAGAGGACTTTCTTAATTTTCCAAATCATCAAAGCTACTTACATTCAAAGGACTCAGTGATCATCCCATTCTCTGGTGGTAACGAAATTCAGAAAATTGATTGCATTACATGGCTTTTTTCCCTGTTTACAGTTTTGGAAATGAGATCAGAATCTGACCTTGACTGTCTTTTCACTTTTCTACACTTACAGCAGAAATTAACATGAACCAGGCAAATGCTTCCTCGGCATCAGACTCTCAAGTCAAAAGCGTCAAGTCTGTGATTTCAGTGCCTGGTCATGCACCCAGGGCTGTAGGGGTAAATCTTTATTCAACAATTAATGTCAAAAAGAATATGATGAATACAGTAAATTGCTTTTCTGCAAAGGCTCTTTCTTTTCACACTCACCTCTTTCTTCATAAGCTTTACCAAAGAGAGGGTTATATATTTGCATTACTCCTCTGCCCAAGCACATCAGCACCACCAGAATCATTCAGATGAATCTACAGCCTTCTAAGGTAACAGCAGCACGTAGCTAGGCAACCAAAAAATATAGTATTTTTCAGGAAGGAGGACTTTTCTAGATGATCTCATACAGATGCAGTGCTTTTTTTGCCTTATAAGAAGAAAATGGTTCATTGGAGAAATGAGTCTGTCATCCTGTCACTGTCAACTCATATTGCTATATAGGCTTCCCTTGATTAGCTGTGAAAAAAATAACAGTGCATTGCACACTGTTCCTATTTATTTCTCTATATCCAGTACATATTTATAAGGTTTTTTACAAAGACTAAAATGATTTTATGGCAGATTTCATTAACCATCATCCTGATTAAAATTGAATGCTTCAATAATTACTGAGTCAGCTGAAATAAATTGTATCTCAGTTCAGCTGAAACCATGTCAGCTTTAAAAAAGAGATGAGTGGAAAAGGTGTCCTGTTGCATGTACAGTCCATCACTGTGTAGGGACAGAGCTGTTCTGAATGGTGAACACTGATTCTGTGCGTGTGAAGGGATTTGGTTAAAAGCAAACCAAAAAAATGATGTGATCTAGCAGGTACAGCATAGACATTGATGCTTTGGTGCCCTGGATGAGGGTGATGAACTCAGCAAACAGACAATGACAGAGGTGCCAGGCCAGCTTCGGGGCTTTGGGGGGGACTCTTTCCAGCCTTGAGAGGCAGCAGGAGCTCTGAGATGCTGGATGAAGACATCTTCCCTTGTTTCTCCTCCAGGTTTGTGTTGGCCAGGTCTCAGGACAGCCACTGACCTATGTGCCATCATAACACTGTCTGCTGGCGTGCTGTTATTAGCCCCTGAGCCACAGTGGAATTCACAATCTTGGCTCACAATTCAGCTATCCCGTTTCCCATTTCTCCTATATTCCCTTTTCTACATCTCACTGATTTGACAATTTGTCTGTACGTGCAAAAACATATTTAACCTGCAGAACTTTCAAATTTTGTTTGCCAGTCTGGGTGCAGCAGGGGAGCCTGGGTGGCTGGGACAGTTTCTGCATGGTGCTGGCAGGAGACCCACAGGCACCAAGGAAAAGATCTGTCCTGGAGCAGGGCAGTCCCTTTCAAGTTGTCTGTGTTTGTGAGAGCACGTGCTCTATGCAGTGCAATTTCTGTGGTATTTTTTTTTGGTACAGACCTGAATGCAGCTAATCAGAGACATTACATCGCAGTCTTGGCAGCTTTCACATATGTATTTCCTCCCTTTGGCATGTTATTTTATTTGTGTATTCCAGAGCCTGTTCTGTGGGATGGCTTCCATTCTTCCCAGCTGGACCAGGGCAGGACTCACACCACATTGGCTCTTTCATCTTGCCATCCTTCATGGCGAGGCAGGAGTTGCCCAGTTAGACATTCAAGCAAAAAAAGGACACAATTTATTTGTAGTGAGTGAAAGGCTCAAGAAACTTTTAAGAGGATGAAGATGGGATCACAGTACTTCAGAGGAAGGTACACCATCTTCATAACATTCATAGCAAAGGTCGTGCTGTTCTAAGGATTAGTAGAATATGTTGCAAGTCTGATACATTAACTAATGTGTATACAATTTGCATCTAAGCTATAGTGTTTATTTTTTCAGCCATAAAATCCAGAAAACTATTAATTATATGACTCGGTAACTGTGTAAGTACATCTCCTGTGGAGTTAAGTGCTTAGACTACAGATGAACTGAAACAAAACCACAAATGGCATATGCATTTAAAGTAAGGCAGTTATGGCTGGGGTTATAACTGATGTGATGTTGAATTTTTGTTTGAAAAAAGAAATTAATTCTTGATGGTTTTACTAGAAATGGCCAAATATTCTGCTTCAACAAAAATAAATGCCACAAGACTTCAACTATTTTCTGTTTTTCAGTAATAAAACTAGTTTTGTTCTATTAAAACTGTTAGGAAAAAAATTTAGACTCTATTGGCATTTATTGTTTTTCTCTGCAACCATTTCAGATGATTTATTTGTCATTTTGCAGGGGAAATAAAAAGTATTGCTGCTTAGATACCTTCATAATCCTTAAACAGAGTATGTGCCAGCTCTTCCATTAGCAAAAGTGTGGAGAAATCAAGCTGCCAGGCATCCTGGGGTTAAGGAAGCTCCTGACAATCTACCGAGGTTATTTTGGTCAAAGCCATGTGTGACACATCTGATGGGAACCCAGATGAAACTAATCTGGGTAGATTAGGGAAAAAAAAGTGCTATGATAAACCATCATTTCAAGTTACATCAAAATAATGGGGAGGATCACATTGAGCAGGAAGAGTTGGCAGTGATGACTTGGCAGTTGCTTGGGTCTTCCTGCTTGGGGCAGTGCAGACGCAGCTGCTGCCCACACTCTTTGGGCACTGCACAGAACTGCAGGATAAGATCTGGAAAGGTGTGCATCTCCCTTTGTCAATTTAAAGCATAAGTTTTACACAAATACTTGTCCTTCTGATCCTTCTGTCTCCTCCTGCCGTTTGTGATCTCCCTGCAGTGGGACAGCAAAGGCTGTTCCCTGCAGCAGCGCAAGGGCAGCAGTGGGATGGGCTGCGTAACAGCCCAGCAAGAGAGGCAGAGCGGGGTCATGCTGTAGCCATGCCTTAGCTACAGGCCTCACATGGGAATCTCCCCTTCAGGCAACCAGCTTGTAGGGAAAACAGGAAAACCAGAGGGTTGGGAGATACCTAGCATATGGTAATGGGAGCTCACTTATTTCCCCTTTAATTTGGAGAGCAAAGCCTCCAGCACTGTAGAAGCTACCTGTTCTCCATGTTGCCACATACGGAGGCTGGAGGCGTCCCCCCGCCTAGTGGCAGCACAATGAGATGTTGTACGTCCCTGCCATTTCCTTCTCTTTCTCTTCCTGTGCCTTTCCAAAGCTCCCAGGCACCAGCTGCTCCCCATTCTATGTTGTATTTGTTCCACAGACTTGCTGAAAATTAAATTCTGCCCTGTTCTCTCCCTTCAGCCCTGCACTGGAAGCTGAGCTAATGGCAGGAACCAAAGACTATTTTAACTTCTGTACTAAAGAGGACAGCCTTGGCATCTGAAGCTTGTGTGTGCTGCAACAGGATGCTGAAAAGCAACAAAACTGATGAGACAACTGGCAGGTTACTCAGCAACCTTGACGAGTGTGTGGAATTAAGCTGGGAAAGCAGGGTTTCCAACCATCCAAACAACCAGGATGTTTTTATCACTGCAGACAGGGCTGCTTCCTTGATCCACAAACGAAAGTTAAAGAATGGAGGTAACCTGCTGCAGGATGCAACAGCTCAGGTAGGACATGAGAAAAGAAATGTATGAATTGATAATAAGAAATACATAAGAAGGTTACAGAATGTAATAGCATGTCTTCTGCAATTATTGAAGCATGTTGAACAAAACAAGGGTTCTCTGCTATTTGTACATTTCATTAAAATGTTGTGTATTTTTAGCATTTTGTGGAATGAAAAAAGTTTTATGTGCTTTCCATTAAATATTGCTGGCAATGGTTGTGAGAGATACCAGCAGACCTAAACATGCAGGCAATAGCCTCAACATCCCCTGGTTTTACTCTCTTTGCTGCTACTTACCTTTCCATAGTAAACTTTGAAAGATTTCACTATAAACTTTTCTTTTGTTCAGGGAAAAAAGTTGACCCTGCCACTTGTTCAGGCTGTATTTACGCCAAACAGTGCATTTTGTAAAGGAAGGGAAAGTGGTATAGTTGCCCGTTTGACAGGCTAAAGGGAAACGTTTTTAACAGCTATAAAAAAAACACAATTGTAAAACATGTTGTTTATAAATCAAAGCTCCAGAGAGAGATCTTTATCAAAGCACTTTATTGACGTAAACACGTCAATCTTAAGCATGGCCAGAAGACTGAAATAACTTTTTTTAACTAACAGCTGCCAGTGTGTGGTACACATTGCTCCTCCCAAGGAGCACAAGAAATATTACCATTGGAGTGCAAAGTTCTTCCATGCACAGTCCAGTTGCATCTTTGGATACAAAACTGCTGAGCTGCTTCCCTGTCACTCACGAAAACGAGGGATGAACAGTCTTCAGAAGTTTCAGAGTGCTGGTGCTAGGCAGCAATGGCAGGATGGGAGCAGCTGGGAAAAAGTCTGTTTCCTCCCCGGGAGCAGAACTGCGTGGGCAGGCCCAAGTATGTGCATTGTTGTGGAACCTGAAATGCACACACTGCGTTGGTCTGCGGGCTCAAACACACGGCAGGTTACTCTAGTGCACAACACAGCCAGTTGCCCTAGGGAGCTCCTGGTGCAGTGTTTGCAGATTGAGAGTAGTGAATGCCATTGAGCCACCCCTGCAAGGCTCTGCCCAGAGCCTCGGAATGTGAAACAGATGTCTGATTCTGGCATTTTTCCTGGACTTGAATGAGGCTGTTTGTATTCAACACACAGCTGCTCTAAAGGGTCACAATTTCTAATGGAATGTGTCCTATTACAAAGCATTCCAGAGGCTAAAATTAGAGGTAGCTTTTTGGAAAAAGAAGTCTGAAATATTTATAGCAAATCAATGTTTTCTTCTCCCCCTTTATCTCCATACAGCAGGAGCCAGCTAACGATCATTAAAACCAGGGAATGGAAGATTTTAGCTGGAACTGGCGGTACGTTATCATTCAGCAAGTATCCAAGCTGAGGGAGCCTGTAGAGGAGGACCTGTGATCTTCAGCACAGTAACTGTGGTTTGTCCTTACCGTTATTTTTATTATCTCATAATATTCACATCACTTAAAGAAACATCCCAGATCTAAAGTAATAGAATTCTGCATCCCTGAGTAGTAAAGCCAGACCTTTTCTTTGATATCCCACAATAGAGTCCCTTTACTGAAAAGTCATCCTCCAACTACATACTATAAATTTAAACAATCTGACTACATACTGTTCTCTGAAAAGTCAAATGGTACAAAGTGCACCCCCAGGGTTACTGTGTACAACGTGCTTCATGTGGCAAGTGCCAACATCCAATAAATTATTTAACACTATTATTATGTAGTGGTGAAAGCCAAGCAGAGAGATTCAACAAAGCATAATTTACTGATTCCTTCTGTATTTGGAGTACAGGTTGAAGCATCTGTTGGCAGCTTAGTCATCCTTATGTTTTCCCCCTGGCACATATTTGCATTTCTTTCTTCCCCAAAATCTGGGAGGGTAAAATTCATTTAAAAAAAAAAACCCCCAAGAAAACAAAAATCAAACCAAGCAAGTGTGCTGCCTACAAGCTGCCTGTGTGCATTGCCATGGTTGAAGTTTCATTTGTGATGCAAACGTTGGCAATGTCAGAACTAATTAGTCCAGTGATTCAGCAAGAGAGGCAGAGAAGAAAGATAGTATTAACAGCTGGGTCATTTTGCTCCTTTCCCGATATCAATACTACATAAATATTGTCTTTATGTACAGTTTCATTCATATATCCAAGCAAGTCTTGATCATTCAAAAGATGTTAAGCCAAATAAGCAGATTAAGGCTGCTGCCGAGTTGGCTTTCTGTAGGAGCTCTGTGCAAACTGGGTGCCTCATTTCTGAAATGGGAAGATTTGGATTTGTTTCTATACTGTTTTGCTATGTGACTTCACATGTCACACTTGGATCACCACTGCCTCGGTTTCCTCAGCTGCTCAGCACAGACTAGACTGGACTGTGGTTTACACAGTGTTCATAAGCTTCACCATTTTTAAAATAGCATCTGAGACCCTTCAAAATACTACTGAAATATAAAGCATTGCCATAAAACAGGTGAGCAAAACCTACTTTATAAGAAGGTATGTTAGTTACTCTCTAGATAACTGATGGCGATGAAGGTAACATTGCATGTGTGCAGGCACGAAAATACCTGGTAAGATTTCTCTCACAGGTTGTTGTTTTTTCCACACGGTCCACAATCAGAAATACATTTTTTAAAAAGTGAAAATTGATTCTGGAATTTTATCTTGATCAATTTTTCTACTGTCTATTTCTGACAAGACAATAGTTTAGTAAATGCCACACTTCCCAGACCAGAAGGATAGGCTAGGTATTGCTATTAGATCTCAATACATTTAAAGCAAAACTTGTCTTTTAGCTGTCAAACTTTGCCAGGAAAGTCTCTCAGCAGAGGGTAGCTGGACTGTTTGTACTGAAAACTAAGAAAACTCTCCTATATTGTGGCAGGTGCATGAAAAAAAAACCAAAAAACCCACCTCAAAGATATTGTATTTCCTACCACGAGTAATTAAATCACAATTTATACAGGTCTAAAGAGCCCTCCATATTTGGCTAGTGCAAGTTAATATAATAAAAACCAGGCAGATGATAGAAGTGTTTCCACTTATTGCTAAAATGTGTTACAACTTGACACATATGAGCTTACACAATTTTTGATGTCCGAAGCTAAAATTACACTGGCAGTCAAAAACAGTCATATGAATGTAAAGATTTTAACTGCCAACTAGCTTGGTGTACCTGTAAAGTCCAGTGTGCAAAATCCACCTCCAAAATGCAGTTCATAACTAATTTTGGGTAGTGAGAAACCAGTTAAAAAAAGGTTGAAACAAATCTCTTAAAAGAAAAATTCTACCTACGCAAAGACCAATCAAATTTAAGTCATTTTCCATTATATCTCTGTAGCTGCCTGTAAGCTAATTTCCCACATACTGCTTTTGGTAGGAGTAATGAAACATTTTTTTAAGAAAATCCAAGTGATTTTATTTTGCTTATAGATACACGTATAATGTAACACTAGCTTCACCACTTATATACAAAATTAGTTTAACACAGCAGAATACCGACAATTTCCTCATCAGGCAACTATGATCGAGCCAAACACTGATTCACCACTTCCAGCAAGTGAGAGTTTTCCAAAGCAGCTGCTACACGTTCTTTATCAGCAAGCTGTTTATTAACTGTGCAGAAAAAAACACAAGAAACAGGTCAAAACATTGGTATACAATGTCTGCATTAAAACATTTTACATTGAGACACATAGTCACACTGTTGCTATGGTACTCAGGTAGACAAAGAATTCCACAGATGCCAAGTACGCTGCACAGTTGCAGCCTGAAGTCAAAGCTACCACGTTACCACCAGTTAAACCAGTGAGCTGCTTGTGATTCAGCAGCAGGGAGCTACACACGTGTAGGCGTAACACACGAGGAAATTTCCCTCCAGCCTCTCCCCATTCTCTGCGTCCTCCGTAAGGCAGGCAAATCAATGACTAGCTGAGAGCACAGGCTGCCTGAGGAGATGGTACAGAACATACCTGAGTGTCATTATTACACACTCCTGTTCTGTAACATCCCCCAGAAGCTGACACATGTGAAGTCCCACACACTAAACAGCTGCTCTGCAGGTGTGCAAGTCTGTCTCCTCTCTGGATTTCAAAATTAAAAAAATACAAAGAAGACCTCACAACAGAGCACTAAAAACCTTACCTGCGTGCTCAGATGCATGTGTCCCTGGTGTTATGTGAACATCCAGCTTAACAAGCATCACAGAAAGAAAAAAGGGACAAGTCAACAGAACATTGGGAGCTCAAGTTCAAACTATTAAATAATAAGAATAGGACAATAACAAAAAGACAAAAAAATGACATTTTTGTCAATGACAGTTACTGTGTATAGCAGGACAACATGGAGTCTGAAATCACAGAATATTCTGTATTTCCATCTGCTTAAGCCTCCTTCAGACAGGAGGTGAGACACCAACCTCTCCCGTGGCACAGAGCACCGCAGGTGACCTCCCCCCCCAGTCCCCACAGTCCCCCTGGCTCTCCACCTGTCACAGAGCCAGAATTCTGCATGGGCATTTTAGTACACCGCCTTCTCTGCTTCCTGAACTGTTTTCCTCACCCATCATATGAAAAAAGCTCTAGTTATTTTTCACTGTAAATTAGTTTTTTCCCTTTTCTTTTTTTTCTTTTTTTTCCTTTTTTTTTTGTTGTTCTCACCCCCCCCCCCTTTCCCCCCCCCCAGCACTCCAATTACCTCG
>VZRW01001045.1:30242-56548 GCA_013398125.1 Aegotheles bennettii | reverse complement strand
TCAGGCCCTGCCTGTGCCCGGTACCGGGCGCTGCTGCCGGGGCCGGAAGGAGCCCGGGCGCCTTTCGGCGCGCACCGGGGCGGGGCCGAGCGGCGCGGGGCTGTCGGGCACCTGGGTCCCGTTCCCCGTGACGGGAGCGCCCCCCTGTGGGCGAGGGGCGGAACTGCCCTGTGCGGGGACCCCGCAGCGCGGCTCGGAGCGCTCGGGTCCCGCACGGCTTTGGGCTGAAGCCCGGGAACCAAGGGCGAACGGCTCCGCCAGAGGCAGCGGCGCTGCGAGGGGCCTCCGCGGTGACCTCGGGGCTGTCAAGGATGGATAAATCACATTGCCCCTTAAATACAAAAAAAATATTGATTAAAATTATTTATTTAATATTTTAATTATTTTGGAAAGTCAAACTATCTAAAAAACCCTGCAAACTGGAGGAAACCAGAGCAATGGAGTGTAATGATGACATATTTTGGCTTCATGCAGCCCTTTGTAACGGGGCTAAAGCACACCCCCCCGTGTAAGCTTGCTGTATGTTATCTGGCTTGGCTTTCTTGGGATCCGTTCCTCTTGTCAAGAAATGCTCTGCATAGGGTTGGGTTGTTTCCATGCCTACTGGGTCAGTCACAGTCCTGGTGGGAAGGTGGGATCACGCTCCTGGGCTGAGGGCAGCAGCTGACCTGGTGGCTGACAGAAAAGAGAGTTTGAAAGCAGCTGAGACTTGCTGCTCCAAAAGGTGTTGCAGCTGGAAGAAAAGAACTACGTTGTGGTTCTGTTGCTGACTGATGCCTTACAGAGAGGGTGGCTACCTTAGGGGTAGTTTTGACTGCAAGTAGTTGGGCCAGGTTGGGTTTGCCCCAGCAGGACCTGTTCTGAAGATTGCTATGTTTACAAATGTGCTGATACTTTAAATAAGACAAGCAAACTACCTGTGAATAAAGTTTCAACTTATATCTGCTTTAATATTTGGGTTTTGTCATATTCAGTTAATATACAGGTCACATTGACATTAAAGTTTACTTCTTAATCTATCCCTTTGTTATCTTAAGTTGGTCTTTCATTAAGTGTATGTTGTTTTGGATAATAAATTTTGCTGGTAAGCATCATGGTTCTGGCTGTTTAGGAAATACAAAGCTGAGAAAGCTGACTTGCCCTTTAGTGGTGAAGAGGTTGGCTGATTTTAAAAGTGATTTTTGATTGCTTTGTTTGTTGTTTGGTTTTTTTTTAATTGGATAAAGAGCATTCAGCTTGGCAGCACAAGAAGTGTGTATTCATTGGATTTCACTGAGGGAAAGTGTTCAACTTAAGTAGCCTCACGGAATCCTGCTTTTTCCAACTCCTTACTCCCTGCCTCATATCCATGTGCATGGATGATGTGTACATACACAAACAGCTGAACACACCGATTTCCATGTGTTGAAATCTGCTTGGTTTTGGTCTGTGTTCCTAGTCCACAAGAAGAATTGGCAAAAATCCCTGGGCTATTCACATTGGACTGGAACAAAAATAACTGCAACAGAAAGGATTTTCCAGAAAGATTTGAGGGAAGTATAAAAAATAAGAGGTGAGTTATGTTCTGCAATGCATACTTGCACAGTTCCAGGTGAAATTCATGAGAAACTGGCACACTTTCCAAAGCTGTCACAACCTAGAGATTCGGGAGCTGTGTAAGAAATAGCGAGTAGCTCTGAATTCTCTTAAACTGAAAATCTTGTTTTACCTCTCATTTGCAATCCTTTTTTAAGGAACTGACTTGCTCTGACAAACCTGTTCCCCAAAAAGGATGGACTTACATGATCTGTGGTGGAGAAGTTGGCTTCACAGGCTTTACGAGTGCCCACAATGGAGATGAAAGCAGTGCAGAAGGGCCTGAAGTGGAATGTTTTGCAAGTGAATGCTCAGGACACCATCCAGATGTGAAACGAACCAGAGATGGGAAGGCAAATGTAGAAGGTGTTTTGCTAGTTGAAGATTGTGAGTTAGTGGAGCTGGCTGGGCTTGTAGGCCCAGCTATGAGGAAGGCCTCGAGGCTTTTCTGCTTAGGGCCAGTCATCACTACTGAGGGATGTAATGCTTCTACAAACTACACATTGTTTTAGGACTTTTTCAGCTAGCAGGCAAAAACTGTCTGTAGGCTTGCCAGCCTATACCCACTGCAGAAAGCTATTTTATAGAGAAGATGAGGTAATGGCCCTTTCCCACTTTTTTGAGGGAAGTACGTACCCCATGAGGTGTTGGTAAATAGACCTTGCTTTCTGACCTCCACTGAGGCAGCTCATAGACAAGAAGCTATAATCTGACCCTCAACTTTAATCTCCTCTTTAGAGGAGAAGGGATAAAGAACTAATTTTGAGGCTGGAGGCGAGTCCCAAATGGAAAGCACATACAGTGTTTGTTATGGTACAGATGTGCTAGCCCTCAATAAAACTTCTCCAAGAATTAACTTTTTTTTTCCTTTTGTTTTTATTTTTAAATGTTACTTCCTAGTTATATTTAATCTGCAGTCCTGGGGTTTTTTTGTAATTTTGTTGTTTTGAGGGTTTTTTTGCAAGAATTTAAGTGTTGACAGCTCTGGAACCTCTTCAGAGTGTCTCTGTTTTCTCTGCTTGTAGGATTAACAGAAGGTTAACTATGATTAGACCTTTTGTTGTTGGTCGCAGATTGTGCTGCGTCATTTTCAGATCATCCATTCTCAGAATCAGGTAATGATTAGGTGCCTTACACTAAGGGATTGTATCAAGTATCACTCTGTATCAAGTACAGCTCTGAAATTGCTTAGTGCAGTGCATAATCAAAAGGGTATTTAGCTGCGCTCCCTACTCAGAGTGCCCTCAGCAGGGACCTTTGTACCATTCTCTTTCGCATAAAACCACAAAATAATCCAGAGTCCAAACAGGGATGAAAAATGGCTCCTCACGGACAGATTTCTTTGCTTTTTACTTTGTTTTGTAGTATAGCATTCACCATTTGCGGAGCAGAAGGTGAGAGGCAAAATCTGTTGTTATTTCTGTTGGGGAAGTAACTGTGCCAACAGGTTGCAGTGTAGTGACTTTCAAAGGTAGTACTTCTCTTATACTTTTGTTAGCAATCTTCAAAAGCTTCCTAATCAGCTTGATGCAAAAAATACTTGTTTTGTGAGATGAAACCATTTCTGAGATGATTTTATGAAAATAAAACTTTGTATCTTTCTTAAAAGGTAGAAAGTAAAACCATTTCCGAATTGTCTAAGCAAAATATTTTTAAGATCTTGTTGGATAATGAATTTAGAAAATGTTAATGATTTTGACAGTTGCTGTTTGCTCTGAAATTTGTTTTTAAGCTTTATGCTCTTACCTAGCTCCAGTTGCCATTGGCAGAGCCAGCTGTGGGAGGATGTGGCAGGGGGTGTCTGTCATTGCACAAAAGCAAAATGAAAACTGAACAAAATTGAAAGGAATAAACAGAAATCTTCTAAATTAAACAGCCAGTAAAAAATGCTTCATTGGAAGGTCTGTCTGATAATTATGAAGATGCAACTTAATTAATTTTTACTTTATGTGTTACTTAGGACAGGCTGGTGCTGAGCCAGAAGTGACTATCGCACTTGGACGGCTCAAAGGGAGACAAACAAATGTGAAGGAGACAGACAGACTTGTGGATGTTTTCCTTGGGATTCCTTTTGCAAAAGCACCTGTTGGATCCTTGAGGTTTTCCCCACCTGAACCACCTGAACCCTGGAATGATCTGAGAGATGCAACTTCTTACCCACCACTGTGAGAGCTGTTCAGTTCATTTGTATATAGGATCTGCTCATATTTGTTAGTGTTGTCGTGTTTATTAGGGTACAGAGGTCTGATCTTGGCAAGGAGCTTGTATTGACTGGTAGTGAATATGCTGTCAGTACTGAAATATTTTGTAAGAACTGTGGGACTAGGAATCACAATGAATTCCTGGGAAATTCCTCTCTTTGGAAAGCACATTTTCTCTACTGTGGTGAAATAATTCAACTTTTTAAGTACAAATATAGACCTCTGTTTTTACAGGTTGCACTGTATATAGTAACACATAGTTTGAGCACCCTGTGGGAATTCAGTCTGTGAGACAAAAGAAAATGTGTTTTCTTTGCCATTGTTACATTGTTGCTATTGCAGTTTTATTACTAATACTCACACTTTCTTTCTTTTGTGAAGATGTCCTCAAGATCTGTCCATATTGAAAATAGCTGAAAAAAACTTTAAAGAAAAACACATTCCATTCCAAACTTCTGAGGACTGTTTGTATCTAAATGTTTACAGCCCTGCTGGTTCAAACAAGGAGGACAAATTACCTGTATGTAAGCTCTTTGTATAAATTTGTGTGATATAAAGTTTGTACCTAATGATAGCTCCTAAGTGACTTAATTGCTTTTGAAAATGTAATGCTGCATTAGCAAAAGTAATATTAATATGTAAAATTCAAAGTCCACCAACCTAAAATTCAGCTCCCATTGAGCTTCAGTGATTTGGAGTTCCTAATTCTCCGATGTTGTCTTCCTTTTTCAAATGAAATCAACCAAGCAATGTATAAAACTGTGTCTCACCCTTTTGTCTCACCTCTAAGGTAATGGTGTGGATCCATGGAGGCAATTTCATATTTGGTGGTACTGCTAGGTATGATGGTTCTGCACTATCAGCCTACGAGAATGTTGTGGTAGTAATAATTCAGTACAGACTTGGACTCCTTGGATTCTTCAAGTAAGATGACCTATTTTACCTTTTACAAAATACTTCCTATCATGTTTAAAGCATGGGTACTTTTGTTTTCTGAATCAGCTGAATTTCTATACCAGCTTCCCACTGTTACAGTAGTTTAAATGTGCATAGTTCACTGACATCAGGAGTTAAGAACATGAAGAAATGTCCGTAAATTCCATTTGCATTGTCATTTGAGTGTAGCCTCCTATCAAATCATAGTTGGGCTTACTTGGTTCTGGAGAGGATGTTTGTTCTTGCTTTTGCTTCCATCCATTAGTGTGTAAAGTGAAAAATCAATAGTGTAAAGGCCAGGAATCCATCTGCACATGGGTGAACAGCCAGTAGAGGCAAGTAAGTCAGTGGGGCTTAGATCTGACTATGGAGAGCTTTAGGTCAGTAGGCTATACAGGTCTTTCCTTGGCCAAATATGATTCTTTGCACAAAATGTAAGTTGGTGAGGTTTATTTTATTCTGGTATTAGGAGAACTATTACTCTTCCTGAGAAGTTTGGCATATACTGCTTTTCTTTCAGTACTGGTGATGAACACGCTCGTGGGAACTGGGCATTTTTGGATCAAGTAGCAGCTCTTCGGTGGATCCAAGAAAATATTGAACACTTTGGTGGAGATCCAGGATCTGTCACACTCTTTGGTGTATCTGCAGGGGGTTTCTCCGTTTTTGCACATGTAGGCATGCAGTAGATATGCTAAAAAGTAAAGTCTTAAGAAAAATCTTCAAAAAATCAATTAGTGTAACATTTCATGCTTAATCTGATTTTTCAAAGTAAGATTAATTGCACATTGTGCTAAGTCTCAACACTTTCCCTGTAAGCACACAAATGTGTAATTCCCCACTGAATCCAGCAGTCTGTTCAAGCATAAAGTTATGGGATAAGGACCTTAATGTAGAATAAATACTTTCTGTTCTTCCCTTCTTGGCAGGTTTTATCTCCTTTGTCTAAGGGTCTCTTTCATAAAGCAATATCAGAGAGTGGAATTCTAATGCCCTCTGATAAAGGTCTACTTATTTCAACAGATCTTAAGGTAGGCTCTTTTTTTTTTTTTTCATTTTAAAACCTTTATAACCTAAAATAGGATATTTCTTATATGTGGTAGTTTGGTTAAAAGAGAAAAGGGGAAAATCTGATTGCATATTATGCAATGAAGATGAAATTTAATCTCACAGTGTACCTATAAATATATAGGTTAGCACTAAGTAAATTTTCATTCAACCAGTGTATTTGTTTTCACTCTTACCATGCTCATTTGGTGTTGGAAATGGATTATACAGTTATATGATTATAATGTCCGTGGGCTGAGTTAGGTATTTACACACATGCCAAGCCAGGCATATGTCCATTTTCCTGCACACTGTCACACAGTAACTATGAAATTTATTATGGAAAGTTTAATTAGAATCCAGAAGAGCCATGCAGTTTCTATTTAACTATGGTCTTTTATGGAGGGCCTTTATTTGAAGTAAGTTAATTTTTAAACCAAATTAATTAATTAACTATTTAATTAAAAAAAAACAAAGCAGCACTTTAAATTCCTCTCTGTAAGTACCCTTTCATTTCTTCTCCTGAAACATCAGGTACGAATAATGTAAATCTCTCATAAGCTGATTCCCTGAATTTTCTTGCCTTATTTGATTTATGTTACAACCTCATATTACCTCTACAACAAAGTTTGTTGTAGAACAGTGAATGGAAATATAGCAAGAAAGAGAAGTATACCAGAATGATGTCACTTCATGATCAAACTGCAGTATTTCTAGTAAAATAAAATACTTTAATATTATCAAGCTCACCTAAATCTGCCCTTAAATAAAACTATTAGCAGTAGTGGATATAATAATTTTCTGTTTAAAAATTCCTTGAAGACCACCTCAGTGCTAATGCCTCTTCTCTTTGTTAATAATTTTCAGAAAGTTGCAAGTATATTTGAGTGTGAGTCGAGCAGTTCACTCTCACTGATAAACTGCTTAAGGGACCAGAAAGCAGAGGATATAATCCTTAAAAGTACGGTAGGTGAAAGTTTACTGACTAGATTTTATTGTTGGCTTTTCCAAAGTTGATTTTTCCTAATTTTTGTCGAAATACCCCCTAAATATTGAAATAATTTCTCTTTAGAATTTTCAGTGAAGTGTCTCGGCACCTGTAAGTTGTGAGCAAGACTCAAGCATGCATATGTTTTAACGTCACTTAGAAGCAGCACAGGATCAGGAAACCATTACATTATTCCATACCTAGACACAACCAGGCTAGTATTTTATACTCTTGTGTAAAACTGTAAGTGTATGTTACAGTGGCTGTAAATACTCAGATTCCTTAAAGCCCTTTTTTGCACTTGGAGCATTAAATATGGACATTTTACTATGTGATTTAAAAGAAAAAAGGAAAATAATATTAAGAAGTAATTTGTGTTTTTTTTTCTCTTCCTTCAGGAAACCTCGTTTCTACCCTTAGTTTTGGATGGAGTATTTCTTCATAAGTCACCTGAAAAGATATTGGCTGGAAAAGAATTTAATGCAGTCCCATATATGATAGGAGTCACCAACCATGAATTTGGCTGGAATATTAGATCTGTAATTTAATAACTATTCTTAATTTTTTGAATGTTTGTGTTAACTGATGCAGGCAACTCTGACATGTTACTTGCTGGTAGGATACCTTTTAAGTATGGGTAAAAGGCTTTGCCTTGTTTGAAATATATACAAGGTAATCTTTGCAATTCTGTAGTGACTCAGAACCAGTTGGTCACGAAACAATGAGACAGGCTTCATCCTACAATTTAAACTGCATGGATGTCCTTGGAAAATGAATTTTATACAGTATTTTCTCACCCTAAAATTTAAATCCCTTATCCAGTCAGAAAGAGGAAAAAGACTGCAACAGTCCAAGGCTTGTTACTAAAAGAAAAGTGAAATCAATCCTTTCCCTCACAACACACAGATGTTACACATACAGTATTCAGGATTGATACGTAGAATGTTTAAAAATGTGGCATTGATCACCTTAAACAGTTTACCCTGTATGTCACTGTGAACTCTGGCTGCTGGTTATATCATTGCCCCTGTGTTCCTTGTTACCATGCAGAAAGATCTATTGTTTGAAAAGCTTAGCTGGGGTCCAAGTATGGGGATAATGTGGGTGTCCCACACATTCTCAGTGCATAAATTCTTTCTAATATGAATTCCTGGTGTAACTCCAAAAAGTGAGTAGTTGCTATATGGTGCACAAAACTGCAGGAGGTGGATTTGTGTCCTCTCTCTCCCTTGTCTTTTCATTTTCTAAGAATTCATGTTCATCAATGTAGTACAAAGCATTTGTTCTGAATCTACGTAGTAACTGTGTGTCTCTGGGAGTGTGCTGGTACTGAGTCCAAGAAGAAAAATGTAAAGTGAAATCTGTTCTAATTCTTTTTGCAGACAGAAGAGTCATTTTATGCAATGCTCTAAAAGAGGAGGACCATTGCCTTATCTTTACTTCAAAGGGTTCAAACACCTGGACTAGAGGCAGAGAGGCTGCCAGTGACTTCTAAGATCTCCACTGCCAGAGGGAAAATAAGCCTTCAAGGCAGAAGTTGCTTTAGGCTTCAATTCTGCCTAATGCTTGCTAGTCTTATAAGTTTCTTAGCAATGTGTGTTGATTTAAGGATAACCTACTTAGTGTGAGTGGTTTATGTAGAAACCTTCAACAAGGAAACATTTACTGCAGTAAATACAAGCTTTACAAGACAGCTGCTGCATCGTACTGCATTTTTGTGTATAATATGATGCTTCAGAAATAAGCACCAGTAGTAAGAATAAAGTGGAATAATGTAGTTCCAATTTTAAAAATACTGGAGAAGTTGGATGGCACTAATAACATTCTTTTTTTCTATGCAGACATCAAAACTACAAAGTTTGAAGGAAATAGGAGATAAAAAATCAATCACTTCAGCTTTAGAGCTTTTACTACCAATGCTGGTAAGAACCGTTGCACTAATCTAATTTGAAAAGTGAAATTTCTTTTTCATTCATAGAACAGATTTGTGAAGTTTGGTGTTCTCTAATTTCCCACTTGAGTCATAGTGTTATTAAGACTTGAGGTCATGTTATGCTGTGGGAAGAGTCTCAGCAAAATTGACAGGACTATGTGTATGGGGTTAATCAGAAGTAAGAATGAGTCAGGCTTGGGATTTCAGGAAATACCTTTTTCCTTCTAGACCTCTGAACAAACATTTTTATTATATGTATTTGTGCGTAGGCTTATTGTAATAGTGTCCCTAATCTTAAGGTATCTGATGGCTAATCTCCTGGCTGATGGGTTTCAAGGCAGGATATTTTAATGTGTCTGCATTAAATTAAATGTAACTTCTAAAGCAGTTATTTTGCACTGCTAGTTTTGAAATGTATCTTTCAAGCAGCATATTCTAACACTAACTTGAGCTCTGTTTGGAGATCCCATTGGTCTTGCTCTGTCTGGTCTTCCAAGGACTCAGAGAATTTACTTTCGTTATTCCCATCTCTTTTCTCCTGAAAAAAACAGAAGCCAAAGGTATGGTCAGGAGAAGTTGCTGGATCTTTGTTGATTCCTGTAGAGTTTTAACCCATATAAATCTGTTGCAGATTTGACTTGATATGGTTTGTTTGGTTTGGTTTTTTGATGTTGGGTTTTTTCCACCACAAAAAGTCTGAATAGGTTTTACTTGCCATTATGGTTTCCCATCAACATAGGTGCTACCACAGATCTTTGTGCCTTTGCAGAATCTCTGAAGTTTAAAAGATGACATTTGTAGTTGCTAATTCAGAGAGTGATAATTTTTCTGTTTGTTTGTTGTTTCCACTTTTTCTCTTAGTATGCACCACCAGAGTTTCTGCCTGCGATAGTGGATGAATATCTAGGGAACACAGATGATCCTGCAGAGCTACGGGACGGATTTCTGGACTTGCTAGGGGATGTAGGAATTGTCATGCCATCCATTAAAGCTTTGAATTATCACAAGGGTGAGCTAATGAACACCAGTGGGATATCCAAACTGCTTACTACATGCTGGATCAAATGACACAAATCCTGTCGTGTGTAGGCAGCCCTTACTGAGATTCCCATTGGGAAGTTGATGGCAGTGCAGAGTGATATAGATCTACAGGATTGTGTGAAGCGAGTGTATGTGCTCCTTTATTTTTTCTTTATCTTTTTGTTCGTGTCTTGCACTTGTGCTCATAGTCACAATATATTGAGAGCAGAGCATGATAACACAGGTGTTTGTGAAGTATACAGGCTTAAAATTAACACATATTAAAGCAACCTGTAATTTGTCCTTTGTTTCTCTGCTACTTGGGAATTCAGCAGCTCTGTAGTCTGAAGATTTTCTGTAGACAATGTAGACAAGCCATGCCAAAATGCCCAGAACTGGAAAACAATTTGACACTATTTTGGTTTCTGTAACTTTTCCTGGGTGGATCTTTTTTTTTTTTTTTTTTTGTGTAAGTGCAGTGATTTCTTAGTTTTGGATTAAAAATAAAAATACACATTTGAATGTAACTGTGTCCAGTATAAGGCTTTGGGCATATTTCGAGTGATATAAATTTAGATATATTTTGAGCTGATGTCAGCCATAATTTATGCGTCCCTTCCTCAACTCTTTAAATATTTCTTCTAGAGTCAGGAGCTCCTGCCTACTTCTTTGAATATCAGCATCGGCCCACTTCATACCGGGATAATAAACCAGAGTATGTGAAAGCTGATCATGGAGATGAAGTTGGCTTTGTCTTTGGGGGACCGTTTCTGGCCGGGGATATTCAGCTACGTAGTAAGAAATGGAATATTCAATATTCACTTATAAATTACTCTCATAACACTGGAATTATTCTGTACAGTAGTGCTACTTCCATTTTAATCAGACTTAAGTGCATATATTAACAGTGAGACCAAAGTATAACCCTTTCTCCTGTCAGAATTGTTTAACACTAATTTATTGTCTTCTCCATTCTTTACCATGTACAGATTGTTCTTTCTGAAGCACAGTAAGTTATACATATTGTCAACATTTAGCAAATAGGGCATTTGCTATAAAACATCACTGTCGTCATACCAGCTCTGTTCATGAATTTGCCAAATTGCTTTGGCTGAAAAATCAATTGAAGGAAAGGTCAATTAAACTTGCAGGGGATTAGCAGGGTAGTTGGGAAGCAGGAAATCTAGGCTCTCTTCTTTTCCTGAGGAATTAAGTTAATGTGTCCTCCTTTCCAGGAAATCTCATGGGCTGTCAGGCTCCAGAGAGTGGGGGATTCAGACTCTTTTGCATATAGTTGCATATAGTTGCATTCCACTTGTGTTGATTAGAGCAAGGCTTGGAACTTCAGTGTTTCATTTTCTGCCTGAAGATCTAATGGTTAGGTTAAAGACTATTTTCTCCCATGACTCAATATTTAAGCATTTTAGTCAAAATGGAGCTGGTCCATCGAGGAAGGATTAAGGGAGTACTCCCAAAATTGCCTTTGCCTTGTCAGTTTGGGCATTCTTGTAGGATTCTGGAAATTCTGGTTCTTTCAGGCAGAATCCCACCTTGCTACAGTCCAAATGAATGTGTCAGTCATTGAACAGTTAGACACAAGATGCCACATCCTCAGAAATACTATGAATCCAGCAGTTTATTTTAACTGCATGTGACTAAAACAATGATACTCAGGATATGGAGTATTTTCTTTGCCATGAAACAAATCAGAAGCAGTTCTTATTTTGACAAAGAAACACAGAAATTCTACTTATTTTAAGTGAATTCACCATAGTTTCTGCTTTTATTTTTTTGCCATTTGCAAGTAGTTCATAGTCTGTTTCAAAGCCTACATAAATGAAAGTATTTCCTTTTACTCCATTAAACTTTGGAGCAATCCAGCTGTGTTTTAAAAGCATTCATTAATCTGCTACTAGAGCCTTTTGATTTTGTTTATTTATCTTTTTTAATTGATGTTATCCTACATTAGGAAACACTATACAGTGTGTTTCTATTTGACTAAATTTACTGAGAACATTACAATAGCAAGTATTTTTCTTGATGTATTGAGATTCATTTGTCATTAATAACACACTTTAACTAAATCTTTTTTTCATCTACCTGATACAGTGTGCATATGTGTAACTATATTTAAATTAATATTCCTGAAGTGTTGAGACATGAAATTACATTATCTTGTATCAGAATGAAGATATCTTTGCCTAAGTAATGGGGAGAATTTCAGTCCCACAAAGCTAGAATTAGATCTATGAAACTAAAACATGTGGCCCATGCCTTGGGTTGTAATGGGACTCAGGAGACATGGGTTCTTTTTTTTGGTTCTGCTTCTGGTTTTCTGAAAAGCTACAGGTGACTCACCTTATTTCCTTGTACCCCAATTCCCCGATTTGTAGAATAAGGATAATTATGCTAATCTCATTCATAAAGAGTGCTGAAATCTTCTCTTGATGATTGCTGTATTGCTAGCATATTGCAGGTACAGTGCCCCTGTTGTAATCACTAAGGTGTCACAACGTATTTACAGACTGAAATGCTGCTTCTGTAGTAGCAATGTTTTGATTTCTGCCACATGTAATAATTATTTTGTATTTTGTCTCTCAGGTGAAGTTACAGAGGAAGAAAAGAACCTTAGTAGAATTCTAATGAAGTACTGGGCTAACTTTGCTCGAAATGGGTAAGAATCATGAGTTTCATTACACATATCACTGGTTTGTACTGACTGCAGAGTAAATTAGCTGTTTTGTTGATTCCATCTTAACTGCTGTGACTGAATTCCCCCCACACACACTGACAAGGGTATTCACTCTTCCTTTCTTGTTTACAGAAATCCTAATGGGGACGGTTTGGTTGACTGGCCATCTTATAACCTAAATGAAGAATACTTACAGATAAATCTAAAACAAAAGAAAGCCAGAAAGTTGAAAGAAAAGAAGGTAGACTTCTGGAGAAAGGTGATATTTGAAAACACAAATAATAGAAGAACAGAAAACAAGAAGGTTCATTCAGAGTTATAATTTACACTCTAAACATGCACTAGTAGGCAGCCTATTAGGGTAGTAAAAGAAATTACTTAAAATAATTTTGAGGATAAAATCATGTTTCCCTTGTTTTTACCTTTTCTTCACAGTTGTCATACTTGCAATTATTTACTGTAATAATTCCAACTGATCTTTTTCCCCTTTGTGACCCTTTAATTCTTTCTGGATTAATGTCTGCAAGAGAAGCCTTATTAAATATAGGTACCAGATTTCCCCACTGCTCAGGTTTTTCTGTCACTTCACCATGACTGAAGACAAAATGTAGCAGCAACATGGTTTTAATAAAATGAAATCAATAAAGACTCAATCTGTAAGTAAAACTGCCTTTTGATGTCAAGTGTATCAGCGATGATACAGTTGTTTTTGGTCTGATTTAGATACAGAAATGTCCTCTGTGGGGAAAAAATATCCCTGTAACAGGAGATAAACAGGCAGCATTGTATGTATATGAACACAATATATGCTTTGTTTTAAGTGTCCACGGAGAAGTGCAGTGGAGCTGACTTTGTATGCACAAGCACAGTGCTAAAAATAAATCACAGTGAAAAAATGTCAAAAGATCTTAGTTCTATCTACTTAGCAGTGAGTGCTCTGATACTCTGTCCCATTCCAGATTCATCCTGATATGAGATTACCACATGCCAAAGAGACAGATCATTAAAGCTGTCTGAGCACTAGCTTCATAGACTCTAGCTCTAAATTCTGTACACTCCAGCTTCATTGCATACTCATCAGGGGCTGAGTAAAAAACCAAACTGACCCTGTTTTGAATGCAGACTTCTAAACATTTTTACCATACTTATTTGGGGCAGAATCTAATTTTAAGCCCTCGGGCAATTGTGGGCCTGTAAATGTGGTATTTGTCTCTATTTTTCAGCTATTGAAATCAAGAAAGGTAGCAGTGCACTAAAGCGTAAAGAGGGAAATATCATGTGGCAGGATTTTTTTAATTGATTCCTGACTTATGCATTATTAACTAATTGATGTTAAGCTGCAAAATGTTCTCAAAATTAAATGCCAAAGAGGATTTAAGAATTCCACTTGCCAGGTATGTAGCACTGTCTCCAGATGCCACAGGTTTAGTCTATGTCGCTAGAGTAATCGTTTTCACATTTGCAGAGCATCTACAGTATGTACAGGCAAGGCTGCAGGGATCTAAAATCCCATTCATTTATTATCTTATTGTAAGTAAGATTGGCAGAGTTTGCAGAAACTGGTTTGCACTGGTAATCCTTTCATAATGGCTGTTTATCTGGGAATGTGGGTGGGATATGATCTGAGACACCTTGCAAAATGGGTACTTGAGAGAGAAGTAGTGAGTAGAACAAAGATTGAAGAGTAAGGCTTGGAAACTAGAATAGTATATGAAGGGGGAAAATAAAGGAAAAGCAAATGGGAAAGACAGAGCTTAGTAAAATCAGTAAAGATCAGGAGATAGAACATAAATTGTTCATGGAGATAAATGAAGTTTGTTACAGCAAAAGGAAAGAGCAGCAAGCAGAGTACACAGCATTTGGCTTTGTAGCAAAGGACTCCTCCTGTAGTTTGCGGGTCACAAGTGAATTGAGGGATACGTGACCATCAGGGTAGAAGCCAAGTCACAAGCAGGGATTCTCTTAGTTCCATCTCCCATGAAAACAGTTTTTCTATGCCAGGAACCAAAGCAAGTTCAAGATAAGTGGAGACAGTGAGAGAATTTGCAGCAGTATGCAAGCAGGCAAATAGGAATGCAAAGTTTACTACTCCACAGTACTTCCGCCCTCGGCTTCTAGAAAACCTTTGTCACACAGATAAAGGTGAAAGATAGCTTATGCTAAACTCCATCACTTGTACCCCAGGCACCTGCTTCCTTGCATTTGACAGTGCACACATCTATCAATACAGTATTGACTGTACATTCATAACATTGCAGACTAATCCCAGACCAGTTTTATTGACCTTCAGTGTCACGAACTTCAGTCTTGAGAAACAAGAAGAAAGTCTCCCAGAGAACATCTTATGCAGCTATAAAAACTCTGCAATGAAGTTATTGCCCACATTATTTTCTTAGAAGCTCAAATTTACAGTATTATTCCATTTGCCAACATGTACTGTGCACAAACCATACACTCAGAAACAGCTGATACAGGTGCTAGCACAGCATTGGCATTGTTAACAGTGTAGCTGCTGCAGCACAGAAACCAGTACAGAGGGCAGGAGTCTCCTGATTAACAGAGCAAATGCTTAAGATATTCAGCATGCACTAATCATGGACTCCTGAAGCTACGTGCCAACTGCTCTCTGAGCAATCCAGTTTAAAGTTGACTGGGATTTGCCTACAAGGACTGTGAATTACACTGTGCAAATATACTTAGGAAGATTCGGAGTAAAGTACACAAGTACAGCCACAGCACACAGGGGTATTAGTTACATAATATATGTGCTGAACTAATTTAATGACTGTGGGTCTTTAAGGCCCACTTAGCTGAAAACAAGGGTGCAAGCAGTAAATTAATCTATAGAAATGCTGCTTCTTGCAACTGAGAATTCTCACGATATAAAATTGCAAACACTTTTGGGGGCAAGACCTACTAAGCCTTGCAAAAGAAAAAAGAGGCAGAGCACAAAGCTTGCGTAAAACTAACACAACCTCTTTGTTAACATGAGCAGAAAATATATTTTATTTCTATTCAGCTATCTCCTCCCTCTTTTTCATATCATGTTTCAATGATAGATGTGAGTTCACGCAGCAGTCCATAAACCCTCCTGATTTTTCAGAGGCAATAAATGTATAGTTACCACCCAAATTCTTTAATATTGTTTCCACACTACAAAAGCTGAGAAATCATCTCTTTAGCATTGCAAGACTCATGTATTGTGCTGGATACCAAACTAACATCCCTGAACACGCAAGACTGAATGACAGGTGGAGTACCTACCCTGCAGGAAAAGCTAAGATTTTTCTAGTATTGTTTTTGTAAAAAAATACCCTTTTACTTCAGCAAAAGCATATTTTTCATGAGTATTGTTTTGGATTTTGCTCTTTGTGGCTATATTGTGTGTTCCTTACATTGAGATATTAATACCAAAATGAAGTAAACAGATGTAATAAAGTAAAAGTTTAGTTCCCTTCCTACTGTCTTCACTATGTAGTGTGAGGCAATCCTAATTTGATTGTGAAAGTAGTGTTGCAGCAGCAGGACAAATCTCCTGGTGCAATGGAAGACACATTTAAAATAATTTTAAAGCACACAGGGAGCCACATGGAACTTGCTCCTTGCAAGGCAGGAGGTCTCCCTGGTCCCGTTTACAACTGAGCTGCCATGCACTCCCCTTGGAGCAATGGCTTCCAGGCAGGACATTTGCTCTCACTGGGCACAGCTTGCTTGGCTCATAGCCTGAGTATTGGTTTTCCTCATTAGTGTTTGCCTTGCGCAACAGTTGTACTTAACAGACTATATAAGACAAGCACTGAGGAGGTGAATTTGTGACCAGCTTGCGAAATGGCAACTGGAACGGACATATTGCTGCTGTCCTTGATTCTCACCACTGGGCTCACAGCACTTGTAGCTACTGGTAAGCTTCAGAAGGGTTTTTACCTATTGCCTTTTGTAAGGAAACAGAGCATGTATGCAGCTTGCTCACCTAGGGGAACCTCAGCTTTATCCGAAGAGCTGGGCACCCAGCCTTGCACAGAAATTAAGTCTGAATAGCAAATAGTTCTTAATTTATTTTTGTGATTTGTTTTCAGTCATTTGTAGTATTTGCCTTTTCTGCAAATAGAGTAATCAGATTCCTGTCCCAGAATCTCATCTGCTGCAGCAGAACAGACAGCTGAACTACATTTGTAATTTGGTATTGAGAACTTTCACACTGATCTTAAAATTAATCTTACCTAAATTTTAACAGTATTTGTACATGCCAGACTATTTTCAGGTATGTTGGAAGCTTTTTCTTTTGGCTGTATCAAGGATCTGGAACACATTTTGTGCATTCACAGATCTTTTCTGAAACAGGAAATGCCTTTTCTTAAGGAGAGCAATCTATTGGACTTCAGACTAACAACCTGGATCAAAAAGGATCTATACACAATTACTAACGTGTGTGGATAGTAAGACAGTATATATGATATACCTGAGGGAGATTATACGTATAAAGAAATCAGAATGAAGGCTGAAATTATGTCAACCATACTGATTAGAGTCTGTTGAAGCCTTGTGTATGAAAATGAATTGTTTAAGCAAACAAAAGGTGTATATTTAAGTAGCTAAAGCTCTTAGAAATCTAGCAGTTACAGATAGACCAATTATGTGATTTTGTGCTCACATCCCCCAGGACAAGAAGCAAAGCAACCAGAAGTGGAGACCAAATATGGGAGAGTCCGAGGGTACCAATTTGAAGTAGATGCAGCTGAGAGGAGTGTAAATGTCTTTTTGGGACTTCCTTTTGCTAAGCCTCCAGTTGGACCACTGAGGTTTTCTGAACCACAGCCACCTGAGCCATGGAAAGGTGTCAGAGATGCCACTTCCTACCCACCAATGTAAGACAATGACAAAACCATTGATCTTTTAAATAATTTTATATTATATGCCATTCTGGGATACTGACATACCGAGGATATGAGTGAATCACATGCTTAATAGGACACATAATAAATGCAGATCAATTCTAGACTATATGGTAAATGTCTTACTCCATTTTTACCACTGACCTTGTTTAGTGCCTCAAGCCTAATACCTACTGTTACAATATAAAAAGCTACTGAAGATGTAAAATAATTCATTTGCATTTTCATTGAAGTAATTATAGATATATATATTTGCAGGTATAGTTCTCTAATATTTTGAAACATGCAAAATTATATCTGCATGTCACTGTATGCTGCTGTAGACTGCCTCCTTTTTATGGATCTCCTTAATGCCAGGTCAAAGGAAAAAAATACATTAAGTGAAAAAAATATTTTATGTTTTCTGTTGTCAACAATCTAGAAATGTACCAGAGATCGGTTTCTGGCTTGCACTTTATTTTGGAAGTACAAAAAAGCCACACTTTGCAGCTTTGAGGTTTTAGTTATATCTGTTGCTTGTATTTTTTTTCATTTATTCAGGTGTCTACAGGATAAAGTACAAGGACAGTTTTTTGCGGACATAATTTCTACTAGAAAAGAAAAAGTTCCCCTCCAACTATCTGAAGATTGCTTATACTTAAATGTGTATACACCTGTTTCTGCAGAAAAACAGGAGTTGCTGCCTGTAAGCAAATTCATTATAAAATCTTTAGCAAAATTATTTTACAGCAAATCTATGACCTGTACTATATGCAGACTTAAAGGCTTGGTTTTATGATGATCCCATGTAAATACACCCCAGTAAATATTTTCTGAGGATAAAGGATACACAAAATCTTATTTTACAAATAATATTTGTAAACTTATTGGTGTTTTAGCTAGGTAATATTTGGTTTCCTCTAAATAATCTGTGAAGAGTCACAGGGCACTGGTATAATGTAAATATTCAATAAAATCTATGCCATTTTGTAAGACTGTAGGCCTCGTATTTTAAAGACTTCTACCATTTGTGAAATGTAATTTGAAAGAGTCAGGACTGAAGTAGCACAAAATGTTATATTTTGGTTTATATTTAGTTTTTAGCACTAGGATCTCTTATCCGTGCTGGATTGTTTCTGGTTTTGTCTTTTCAGGTCCTTGTATGGATCCATGGAGGTGGGTTAATTTTGGGAGCAGCTTCACCATATGACGGTTCAGCATTAGCAGCCTTTGACAATGTGGTGGTCGTAGCAATTCAGTACAGATTAGGTATTCTTGGATATTTTAGGTAAGATATTTTTTCTCAGTTTTTGCTAAGCGATTTCCAAAATTATGTGTGCAAAGTCCTTGTGAAGAGGCATTCAGAATACTTGCTTATGCAAAGAAACTATACATTTCTTCATTACATATGCAACAGTTGGGAACAATTTACAAGTCCCAAGTCAGCTTCCAAGTCCGTTCTTGTTTGATTGCTACTCTAATCTCAACACTTTCTGAGCCATTTATTTTTCTGTTGTGTAGAGAAGCTCCATGTAGAGAGTGGCAGCTGATTTCTTATACCACAGATCGTATTTTCCTCTGCCTTGTTTCTTGTACTGAGCATTTAAACAAATCTGTTCTTTCTCTGCAGCACTGGTGATAAGCATGCTAGAGGTAACTGGGGGTATTTGGATCAAGTAGCAGCTCTTCAGTGGGTTCAGGAAAACATCATGCATTTTGGAGGAGATCCAGGATCCGTCACTATTTTTGGAGAATCTGCAGGAGGAATCAGTGTTTCTGCTCTTGTAAGTTCACAGTAATACTGAATTTTAATTACTTAGGGGAAAAAAACACTGTCCACCTTCATTTTTAGTACCAGCATGAAAAGTCAGTCAGTGAGAGAAAAGGAATGGTTTTATAGTAAATGGCACAGCACCTTGGTCTATAATACAATGTGATATCAATACAGCTTCTGATTGATGAAAATGTTCTTTTCATACCCATATCTTGTAGTTCAGACTCAAAATTTGCACATTTACTAAATTGAATTCTCGTGGGTTTTTTGCAGTGCCAGAACCCCAAACATTTATCCTTGTGAGAAAAGTCCTCTAAGAGGATGTTTGCTTTGGCAGTCACTTGTGCAAAGTAACCGAGGCAAACAGTCATAACAGCTGAGCTAGACATGTGTTTTGTGACCCAGTGATGATGTAAAATTTTTTAAATCAACACTGAGCACATTGGCTAAGAGATTCTTCTCCAGTCTCTCACAATTTGGTACAGATCACACAGTGAAACCAGGGCTCAGTGACAGATGTGAGAAAAAATCCTGTTTACTAACCTTCTGCCCTCTGGCTTGGCCTTTCTGCAGCACAGCCAGGCTATCTTGGACATAATTATATTTGATCCATATCTGGTTTGCAGTCTAGTTCCATGAAGTCTTGGAAGCAATGTGCTTCCAAGGAGGGGAAAAGGCAGGCATGAATTTATCCCTGATAGTGCTGCCAAGGCCTTTTGTATAACTGAACTATGACCAGAGGCTACAGAACAACAGCCTTATGACATTTGCTTTCAAAGTGTTTTAAATGGCAATTCCTGGTACTGAAATTCTAAGTCCGTGGTCAGATCACAATGCTTATCATGCGATAATGCTTGTTCATGCTTCTTTACAGATCTTATCTCCCCTGGCGAGGGGTTTGTTCCATAAGGCCATTTCAGAGAGCGGTACTGCAATCAGGTTTTTGTTCACTGACCACCCTGAGGAGGAAGCACAAGTGGGTATTTTGTGGTAATCATAATTACTTTTTCACATAGTTTTGCATATCTTAAACTGTTTATTCCAAAATGTAGAAACATATTTTTATTTTCCTATGAAACTACAACCACAGTAATTAAAGACAGCATGTATGTGTGCAAATAATTCATGTTTAATGCTGCTTTGCTTTTCAAATACCCAAATATCCATGTATGTCTGAGTGAAAGCAAAAGACTAAGAAAGCAAAGAGACAAGGCAGGGAAGAAGTGTGAAAGGTAAAGGAATACTATAACGTGTACTGTCTTCAAGAAAAGTTGAGCTATCATTTTTGGCTGGAAAATGGCACCAGATTCTGAATACTCTTTCCCACCTTTTTGATGCCTGTTGTGTGCAAATAAACAAGACCTTATTCAATTTGTTTATATTTGAAAAGAAGAGCTGACTTCAACCCATTTTTTTTTCAACTACAAGAAACAACTTCCAGGAACCTAGATTTGATAATCTGGGATATAAAAGAGGCAACATTATAATGAGCTCTGCCTCTCTAATGTTGTTGCTGTTACTCCACCCAAAAAGACATCATCAAGAATGGCATAATATGCTCTTTGTTACCAGGTACATGGTTGTATTCTGACTGTGCATTACTCTAACTCTTTTATGTCATCCTGCCTTCTCAGCCCAGCATGTTATTTACCAGAATGACTGTCTTGGTATATTTCTGTATCGAAATATTTTGGAACAGTATGTTTTGTCCTTCTGCTCAGGCACAGTGTGGAGGGTTATGAGGGCTTCCTATTTTCTACCTCTGCAACAGCAACACATCTGGCTTCAATGATCCTTGTGCAGTTTAGACTCCCCCCTGCTGGACTCTCAGGCCTAGAGCCTTCTATGGGAAGTATGAAAAAGTGTTTGCCTTTATTGATTGCAGGGAATTGCTACTGCCTTTGGCTGTGAAAAATCCAGTTCAGCTGCAATAGTTGAATGCTTAAGAGAAAAAACAGAAGAAGAGATAATAGAGACAACACTAAAAATGGTAGGTGAAATTATACTTCTTACGTTTAAATGACATTTCAAATTTTATCATAACAGAATATGCTATTTGTGAGTTGTAATATTGGGAGAACTTGAAGTTAATGCAACGCCTGACTTTCTTGACCTCTTCAGGATTTGACAACACTGCAGCTATGCTATACCTCACTTGAAAAATGTGAACAGGTTACTTCCCTTTCATTTTGCATGGACTTTGAGCTACTTGTGTTTTGCTGTAATGTTTTACCAGGGGAAGGAAAAGAATGTATGAAACATCACAGTTTCTCCTGGAGAACATGGAAATTAATTAATATAATATATTATGTCTTACTTAAAATTTCTTATCACGGTGCTGGCTTCCATGTTCCTTTGCAGTTTCAATGTAGAAGTTAGATTTTCCATTACTGCTCCACACATCCATAATAGGATTACACTAACTTAAGAAAGATGAAATTGGCTCCAGAGGAGGGCCATGAAGATGACCAGGGGGCTGGAGCACCTCTGTATGAAAACAGGTTGAGAGAGTTGGGCTTGTTCAGCTTAGAGAAGAGAAGGCTCCAGGGAGAGCTTAGAACACCTTCCAGTATCTGAAGGGGCTACAAGAAAGCTGGAGAATGACAGGGCATGGAGTGATAGGATGAGGGGGAATGGTTTCAAGCTGCAAGAGGGTAGATTTAGATAAGATACTAAGAAGAAATTCTTTACTGTGAGGATGGTGAGACACTGGCCTAGGTTGCCCAGAGGAGTGGTGAATGCCCCTTCCTGCAAGTGTTCAAGGCCAGGTTGGATGGGGCTTGAAGCAACCTGGTCTAATGGGAGGTGTCCCTGTCCATGGCAGGGGGGTTGGAACCAGATGATCTTTAAGGGTCCTTCCAACCCAAACCATGCTATGATTCTATATCATCACCTATGTTTTACAAACACTAAAAACATAATGCTAATCTTCACAGAATCTTCTGCCTAGTGCAGGAAACCTGTCTGAGAAAATTTAGAGATGGCTTGAATACTAATAATTCTTGTATTGTCACTTGGCACTTTATTTTGTTTTCCTTTGGAACTACAGTAAAAATCTGAAATTTTTTTTTAGAAGCAAAATTTGTGTTTTAATGAAGACTTTTTTTTTCTTCTCCAGACTACCCTGTTCGTCAGTTCATGTACAGATGGTGTATTTTTTCCTAAGAGTCCCAGGCAATTACTATCTGAAAAAATGTTCAATGCAGTCCCATATATAACAGGAGTAAATAACTGTGAATTTGGATGGACAATTCCTAAGGTAAGAGACTTATAAGTATGTAATGATTTATATGTCATTTTGTTAATATAAGGTTTTCTAATGAATATTATTTTCTGTGTCGTGCAGATGATGCAATTTCCTCCTTACACAGATGGTCTGGATAAAGATGTTGCACGTCAACTTTTACAGCACTCCTTAGTATTATCATTTAAGGTAAGAGATATTTTTCAGAATAACCCAGTGCTGCTTCTTCACTGGCCTGGTTCTGTATTTGTACTCCTGAAGGGATGTATTTTAGAGGCAAACTTTGTTCTGTTTGACAGCTTCCTACCATGGGGCAGTAATTAAGGACTTTTTAGACATGGCCAGTACTTGCAATGGATCATTCAGTGTCACATTCAACATGAACTTGGAAAGGCAGAGCCCAGGCTGTTCTGAAAGGGAGTAAATTATGACCATCTACAATAATAAATTAATTTTATGAAATCCAACAGGATTTCTTCTGTCTTATGAGGGTTATTTCCACAGAAACAAGAACAGACTATCTATTTATAAGCACCACTGACTGATGTTTATCTAAAGATATGTGATCATTAGATCTTGCAAACCTCTTTTCCCTGAGAATATCTATATCTGGTAGCTGTGTAACTCCTGGTTCTGAGCTCTGAGCCACACTCTGGCACAGCTGAGGATTTTCTCTAAAAGAAGGTAATGTTTGGGGTTTAGCCAGGGACATGCAGATAGCACAATCAATTATTGCTGTTACTTTATAGTATTCATTATTGTTATAAGAAGTATTTGTTCATTTAGGGTTTTACTTCTGAAACTATTGAACGAATATATAATGAATACATAAGGAATGCAGAAGACCGTGTTCAGGTGCGAGATGGCCTTCTTGATGCTATGGGAGACTCTTTGTTTGTTCTTCCAGCCATTGAAGTGGCTAGATACCACAGAGGTGAGTCTAAAATTCAGCATCTAGTAGAAGAAATGTAGAATTCCATCCTGAGATGTGTTTATGAACAGTATGCATCGCATTTCATTATCCGAAGCACTTATCAGTACATTACCGTGTTTTCGTTTTATGAAAATAGCTTGTAATGAAAGTATATCATCTTTGGTGGCAGGTATTTTCAGCTCTCAAACCAACACTCTTCTGTATATTTTCTACTAGATGCTGGCAACCCGGTCTACTTTTATGAATTTCAGCATCGACCAAGTTCAGCGACAGGTGTTGTACCAGAGTTTGTAAAAGCAGATCATGCAGATGAGATTGCCTTTGTCTTTGGAAAGCCATTCTTAGCAGGTGACGTATCCATGCTTATTAAAGTATTCATTTTAACACATCATTATTATTAATTTTACTTACTGTACAGCCTATTTTAATTGATATAGCTGCTATTTTTTTGATTATTTAGTTTTTAATGTTGCTGTTTCATTTCTCACTTTGCAGGGCATGCTACAGAAGAAGAAAATAAACTTAGCAGAACTGTTATGAGATACTGGACTAACTTTGCTAGAAATGGGTGAGAATCATAATGCTAATTGCAGCTCAGGTTTTGTCTGTGCTGCCTGGAACATAATAGCAATACTTACATGGTTGTTCCTATAAATTTGGCAGAATTTAAGATAAATATTGAAGCAAATTATTTTTATTCTTAATGATTACAAGAAAAAACTTATAAATGAACCTGCAGACCAAAAAAGACTCCATCCACAGTGGAGTTTTACATCCAAAAATATTATTATATTATTAAACACTTGCTATTCCACTGATGAGCATTTTGATAAAAAACATCCAACTATTCAGGCACTAGAATCACATAGTCTGAGCTCCTGTTAGTTTTCTGAAGTGCTCTCAGCCTGAGCGCTCAGAGCACAATTGATAGGCAAATGGAAAGCTAACTTTTCATTATATTATTTCCAGAAATCCCAACGGAGAAGGCTTGGTCCATTGGCCTGAGTATGGTCTGGATGAAAATTACCTGGAAATAGACCTAATGCAAAAGGCAGCGAAGAAATTGAAAGGACACAAAATAGAGTTTTGGATACAGCTCACAAACCAAATGTTGGATGAAAGGAGAGAACACACAGATTTATAAGAGTTGTGGAGGGTACAGTTTGCTTTTAAAACCCAAAGTAAAATGAAATTAGTTTGTTGGTATGAAGAGTTTAATTATCACCTTCTCACTCACTATTAGGTAATCTGTTGTCATGATCACAGTGAAAGCAGAGAATCAAGGGAAATTTGGAATGTTTGTGGGACTAAAAATCACTGTTTAATGAAGCAAGCAGAAAAAACCCACAATCTTTAAGGCTCAAAAAGATCATGGTATGTGCTCAGTGGATATCATAACCGAATGCTGCTCCTGTGAGAAGGGGGAATGAGGGAGAAATTGGCAAATATATGGAAATCTGAAAGAAATTATCTGTACAGAATATAAGTGTCAAAATATGTTATATGCTTATTCCTCTCTTCTTTCAGAAGAGAATGCTCAGCTGTCATTCTTACAGGCTCTTTCCATTTTCTTCAGTTGGAAATAGCTTGTAGGGAGCAGCGCATCCACCAAAAAACAACTGTGAGATGGACTTGACATCTCACAAATGAGGACAGAAAATCTCTACTTGTTTTTTTGTTTTGTAAACTGTAATAAATAAACGTTGCTTTTGATTTTTTGGAACTTCCTTTTCTTTCATTTGGCTGATATAGGCTAATTCCAAGATGTTAGACCACACCCAAGTAATGCAACAGCCTTTGTAGGAAGTACAATCATTGAGAAACCTCCTCTTTTTGCAAAACTGACCTTTTGTTAGTAGCTGAGTTGTCTGTTGCCATAACCAGACTTTCCACATCACTGTGCTGGCTTGTCAATTCTTTTGCAATCTTATCACGTGAGCTTAAAAATAAGCTGTTACCCTGTTACTCAGCTAAGCCTAAGAAGCTGGAGTCAGAAACTGATTAACAAGTCACTGTCTTGAGCATTAGTATTGTGTGGTACTAAAATGATGTAAGGGAAGCTCAGAACAAGGCCTGAAACTTAGTGACCTTTGACATTATGTATTATAACTAAAACTAGGTCACTTGGGTGATTTCTTTAGGTCAATACTAAGAAAGATGAATTATCTTTCCGAGAAAAGCCAATATGTAAATAACCAAGGGGTACTTTTTCTCCAGCATCCCCTCTTCACCGATGCAGTCGTGGACAACACATTTTCCCCTAAAAACCCATCACTGCTACTAGCTGAAAAAAGGATCCGTGCAGTCTTGTAGGAGTAACAAGCCATGAATTTGGATTTCTGCTTCCAACTTTAAGATGTGTATTTATTTATTTATACGTTGATTTATAGACATTCTTTTTACTCTGCAGGTGCTGACATATCCTCCTTTTGTAAAAGGATTGGACAAAAATGTAGCATCCAAGCGTTAAAGAGCACAGAGTCTTTCACAGTAAGAGGCGATTTCCATGTGCTGGTTGACTTTTATTAAGGAGGGTTGGTCCCTCAGCCCTGCCTCGTCCCCCCCGCCGCTCCCTCGGACGCAGGCGCCGCAGCGGAGCTGCCCCTGTCCCACGGTGCCGGGTGCTGGGGGCACCGGGCTCGGCTCCGGTCCCGCAGAGGGTCCGGTCCATCCCTCCAGGGGCCTGGGGCTGGCTCCCCAGCTTCAGGAGCTGCTCCGTGCACCCGAGGAGAACACCCTACCCCGCAAGGGAAGGGAGCCGTGAGCTTGAGGCGGTTCCGTGACAGCTCACACCGGGAGTATTCAGGCGCTGGGTCCGTGCCGGGAGCGATCACCCGGGGCAGAGCCGGCGCCGCGGGCGGGCAGCACCCGAGCAGCGCCCATGGAACTGCCCCCGAGCTCCTGCGAGTTCCCCAGGAACTCCGGAGCGCCCCCTCCGCGTTTGGGTTCCGCGTTTCATCAGCCCCCCCGCAGTGCACCCCCAGCTCCGGCACCGCCCCGAGCATGCGCAGGCGGGCGGTTCCGGCGGGGCCCGTGCGGGGCGGCGCTGCCTGGCACTGCCCGGTACTGCCATGGCGGCCGGGCCGCGTGT
>VZRW01001045.1:0-23657 GCA_013398125.1 Aegotheles bennettii | reverse complement strand
CGGGCTCCCCCCGGGGCGGCGGCGGGGCTCAGCCGGCACTCGGCGGGGGAGCGGCTGCGCCTCGCCGGGAGCCCGCAGGTGAACTGCTGGGCAGCAGCCGTGTGCCGTGTCTGCTGCCCAGCCGCTGGGCACTAAGGTCTCCGCTTTGCCTGACCCTGCCTTGGCCAGTGCTGTGGATAATGGTCCGGTGATGGACTGCAGCGAAAAACACAATACGTGGGAAGCGTTTTAGATACCGAGCCCTGAACCTGTCAGTCTGAGCAGTCCGGTCACGGTGGCTTCCCGCGGGCTCTTGCTTTCACTTTTGCTTCTTGATCCCGATCCCTGAAGGTGCATAGGAGTGACGGAATTGAGAGGGTGGTAATGAAAACGGGATAGAGAGAAATACTGTTAGCAAAACTCTGATTACCTGCCTTTATTAATTTCCTGTTGGAGTTACGCAAAGTATATGGTGGTAGAAGATCACGGGAGTACAGATTCAGCCATAGCAGAGCTCCCATTCCTAGTTTATGTTTGTGCCTGTGTTTGCCTGGCCAGGGTCACGCCTGAGAGTTTCGTAGGAGTCTTCAGGAGTTTGTTTTCACAGTCAGACTTGTTGAGCAGAGCATATTAGAAACAGCTTTTATCTAAAACTGCATTGGCTTGTAGAAGAGTGCAGCTGCTGGTTTGCCTTGTTATTCATACAGGTTAGGCCTTGCTGGTGAAACACTTTAAAACTTGTAGGATATGCTTAGGTGTAATTCCAGATTGTCCCTTTGATTTGCGTCTGCCACTGAGAGCCTACCCGATTTTAACCTTGTACTGCTGAGCATATGCGGAAGAGTGGAAGCCTGCATTTGCTTTGGTTCTTTCCCTCTTCTTTTTCCTACCTTACTATGTTATTTGTGCATTCCTGCAGTCCTTTATAATAGAAAGAGTTTAGTATCTCCTGCTCATCCAGTCATTAGGCATAAATCTGGGGTATGATTACTGTTCCATTTATTACAGTTTGATTTTTTTGTATTGTCTTTCGAGGCTGGACTCCATCAACTGGTTGGACTCCATTAACTTAAGTACATGTTGGATCAGGGCCATCTTCGTTTAAAAATATCATTGGCAGTGTTTTATGCGAGACAGTAAGGTTTTGATAACATATGGAGTGGGTGGGCAAAAGACAAGGCAAGAGCAAAGAGAGAATTGTTGTGGAAAGGAAATTTACTGTTATGAGAACAAATTGCTTTTTTCATTGTTTGTGATATTGTTGAGGGTTTTCCTTGGTTTTTAAATACTATCAAACTTGCACACTTGAAAGTGCTTTTTATTTTTATAAGTTGTGAAATATTTTTAAAACAAAATATTAATACTAAAAAAAAATCTAGCAGTTTTGAATACCAGACAACTCACAAACATGCAATTTCATTAAGTGTACTTTTGTTGAAAGGCAGTGACATCCTCACGAGTCAAGAGCAAAATAAAATTACTCCAAATCCAAGTCTGAATTAAAAACATGAATATATATTCTTAGGAGTTTCTGAGGCCTTTCCTTCTAACCTACAAAAATGGGAGCAGTGTGAGTTATTTTGGTAAGAGAACTGTTAAATTGAGATCATACTTAGCCAGATTGAAGCTTCTGTTGAGGTCTCATGGTCTCAAGTATTCTCTTTGGAGAAAAACTTCCTTTGCTTCTTTTGGCCTTGGTAGTACTGTTTTCATTTGTAGTTTTTGTCACTTGTTACCATCTCCAGTTACATACTAAAGGCTTTCTGGGTAGTGGAAATTTTAACACAATTATGCACTTAATTGTTTTCACTTGAGGTTCTTGGGCTTCTTGGCTTTGGACTAAGCAAGCTTTCTGAGTATGTCTTAGGAAAGGAGGCAGGAATGTGTTTTCATGCAAATACCATTTTCACAGAAAGATACAGGACCCAGGTACAAGTTACTGGCATGCTGGGGTTAATGAAGATTAACAGTCTCTGCTTTATAATAAATTTGTAAAACATTGTGTATTTTCTGTTTGCTCTACATCCTCGGGTGCTTTTATTTAGTGTTTAGGTAAAACTCTTCAGCTACTACAGTTGTTAGTATGTTAAAACTTAATCCTTCGATAAAAAGTATTCCCTTCAGAAAGCAGGAAGTTTAATCTTGGAGCTTGGATCTCGTATGCAAAGGATCCTAGATGAGAAGTGTGTGGCATACTTTTTTCGTTATTCAAGTCTGGTTAGTAAAATTTAAAGTGTGAGAACAGCCTCAGCAGGTCATGTTTAAACTTCACGCTGCACAGTCAGTCTGATAGTGCTCTCCATATAGCTGAAAGCATTACTGTGTCGAGTATGTCGGCATTATCTATGGGAATTTGGGAGACATTTCTCTCAGGCTTAGGAAAATTGTCTCCCTCCCCTCCTAGTTAAAAATGTTAGGGATGGGAGAAGACTTCTGAAAAGAGTGGTTGTTCAAAAAATGTTTAATTAAAGGAAAAGTAGTGGCAACAAAGGTAGGAATAAATATTCTCAAAGTTCTAATTAAATCTTAATTCTTGGGGGGAGGGGTAAAGATATTTGAAATTACAATGTTCATGTGCATGTATTAATAAATAGAAACATGGCTGTTAGGGGAATCACAGTCATGGCATCCTTTGAGGTTGTGCATCACAGGTATTCTGTTTTTAAACATCTGATTGTGTGATTGGATTTTTTTTCATAATTCATAGACTTCACATTTTTTTAATATGCACTTTAGCAGTTAGTCCTGATAACAACCAGTAAAAGCTTTTTCCCTGCAGTGTATGAATTAGGTGACAATGCAGCCCTCAGTTTACCGGTTCAGTTGCTCAAAGCCATGTTCAACTATAGAGTAGGAGTACTAATTAGTTTGCTGAGTAGCCTTTCTTGGACCTTGGGGATGTGTGGTACAGAGCCACTGTTCAGGGCAGTTAGTCCCGTGTAGACTGGCTGGACCTGTCTGCACTGATTTCTGCAGTATCTCCTCTGAGTTTGTACACTTTGCTCCTGATGAGTTCTTACTAAAATCTTTATCCTGTGGTAAATAGGACAATCAGTTACTGACTTTCTGCTAGCTACTGTTCATACATGTCTCAACATTTGTGTGTGTTTCTAGTAGGGACTCTTTCTTCAGAAAGTTTATTGTCATGTAGCCCTTAATTTTTGACATACAGTTCCATAGTTAGCAATTATTTAAAATGTATGGATTCCGGAAGATGATTAGGTGATCCTTGTGCCTCTGCAGCTGCTGTAGTGCAGCACCTGCATGCAGGTCTGAAAAGAGGTGTGTAAAGTTTACGCATTTTGGTCAATTGCATTTGTTTCAAACTCTGTTAATGATTTTGCTCCTTTTATTTCTGTGAAAGTGAAATGCCTGTCTCTTGTGTGTTTATAGATTGATTTGGATACTATTGATGTCAGCAATCTCAACAGGCAGTTTTTATTTCAAAAGAAACATGTTGGAAGATCAAAATCACAGGTGAGAAAAAATATCAAAGTTCAAGTCTTAGTGTTAGTTTATGGACAGTGTTAGAAACATGTCGCAATTTTGTTTGTACTGTGAAGAGGTAAGTGTTGGTTGGTTGATCATAGCTACCCACAACATTTCACATAAAAGTATTTAAACCTCTTAAGGTAATCAACTTACTTGATACTCAACTGGTATCAAGTCTATCTTTAGAAGGAAGGAAAAAATAATAAGTGTTTTGTTTTTTGTTTTTTGTTTTTTTTTTATTTCTAGGTTGCCAAGGAAAGCGTGTTACGGTTTTATCCAGAAGCTAATATTATAGCTTACCATGATAGCATCATGAAGTATGTTTGTTTTTAAGCTCTAATTACACGTTTTGATTTGCAAGTACTGTGTTATTTAAATGCTGCAATGGTGTGCTTTAAGGTATTTTACAAAGCTACTACTGTAAGAAGAAATAGCTGTACGTATGAGACTGCCACACACCTGAGTGGAAGTGTGGATTTTGCATGAGTTTTCTGAACCTCTGATAGTAAGCTGTAGTCATTTGCTTGTGTCTATTTTTCATTTTATTAGCAATGTTTACTATTTAAGTTTCTACACTATAAGGATGCCCTGATGTCTTGAGCGATAGATTAAAATAAATGTGAATGTTGAGTCGGTGATTAAAAATATTAAGTTCTCTCTGTGTGCGAGTAGGTAACCGAGTATCATTTATATATGCCCAAAGCTGTTAAAATTTAGCCTTTATGATCCATAACCAATGACAAGAGTACAAGATTATGTAGACTTTTACTAGCTATTTCCTATGTTTTAATTTATATTTGTCCAGTTTCTTAAAAATTGATATTCTGTAGGATTAATGTTTGAGTTGTTGCTGTTAGCCACTGAAAGACTGACGCATTGCATTCTTCTTCTGAAACTGTAAAACTGTTAATCCTGTTTCCTCTTTATTCTCTTTTCTTTGCCACCTTTTTTAAATAAGAAAAATGCAATGTAAAGATACTGAAGTGTCAAGACTTTAAAATCTCATGCCTTGGCTCCTAAGGGTATGGAGGCACAATCGAAACCAATTGAGCTATCAGAATATAATGAATTGTCAACAGTGTAATGAGCTATTTACAGTGTGCACGTTTTAGCCTCAGCTGATGGTTTTTAAGGTCAGTTACCACAGCTCAGCCAATTTACTCATTAGGTCAGAGCAGTATAATCACTTGTTCGTTGTCTGCCTGTTTCATTGGTCAAATTAGTACTAATTGCAATAGCTTTCTTCCAGCAGCATAAAATTTATGCTTTCACCCAGCTTTAAAATGGGCAGGAAACAAATGGGGCAGTTAAAGACTAGCAGTAAATTTATAATATGTGTAATTTATCACACGAACATCAGTCCACCCTTTGCATGTGTATAGTTTCTGTTGTGGCATAATAACCAACAACTTTGATATGCCATTTTGAGTGTTGTTTTTCTTTTCTGTAGCCCTGACTATAACGTAGAGTTCTTCCGCCAGTTTACGTTGGTTATGAATGCTCTGGATAACAGAGGTGAAGTTTTCACTATGATTTTATATTGGAGATGAAAATACTTTTGCTTGCTTGTTCATAGAAACAGCACTTTAATGTGTTCTACTCTTAGTACTTCTGCAATGTCAGTTAAATAACAAGTATCCTCTTAACCCATCTGTAGTTTGAGTAATGCTTGTGTGCTTCACTAGAAACTTGAAAGGGTAGTTAGTGCTTTTACAGGTGTTCTGAAAGTAAACATGAACTGCTATGTTGCTGCTATATGGGAACTGATGAATGTTGTGTGTACATATGTAACTGTAATCAGTTGAGTTTGCTATATTTAATAGTGTTGATATGTTTTGTGCTAATTGGAAAATTGACTTTGCGAAAAAGGCTTAGTGCTCTATAAAGAAATAAGACAGATTAAGGGGAAATGGTTGCATAGGAGGCTAGTTTGAATTTGGAGAAGTAAAACTTCTTTCTTCTAATTATTCAAATTTTTCTTAAACTCCTGATTTGCAGCTGCCCGTAACCATGTGAACAGGATGTGTCTGGCTGCTGATGTTCCTCTTATAGAGAGTGGAACTGCAGGCTACCTTGGACAAGTAACAGTTATTAAAAAGGTTAGGTTGTGTGTTACTCTTTTGCTTCAAGTTTAAATAATCGGCTATTTTAGACAACAGGGGGTTGGGTATTTTGAGATACAGTTAAAAGTTCATGTGGTAATAGCATATATTGTCAGTAGCCTTCACAGTGTAACAAGTAAATGTTTCACCTTTCACTAGGGAGTGACAGAATGTTATGAATGTCATCCTAAACCAACTCAGAAGACTTTTCCAGGCTGCACAATCCGGAATACGCCATCGGAACCTATCCATTGCATTGTGTGGGCTAAGTATTTGTTCAAGTAAGTGATTTTTTTTTTTAAGAAAATAGCTACTGTGGTTCACTTCTGCTTTCTAAATGGACAGAGAGAGAAAGTGGACACACATTTTTGTTTGGTTGGGTTTTTGGTTTTTTGTGGGGTTTTTTGGGGGGATGGGGTGGTGTTTGTGGTTTTTTTTTAATTAATGTGGATTTTCATTAAAATCTCCAGTTCTTTGTTCTGGGTTTTGGGGTGGGTTTCTTTTCTTGTAATATAAAGATGGACGGTTGGTTAGTACTTAGGCTTTGCTCTAGTATCACAGAAAATCTGGCAGAGTAGTTTGGCGGAGCATTGTAGGTTGAGCTTGCTTTATTCTTTGCCTTTGTGTGAAGTTAACATATTTTTCAGTTTAATGCATGCATTAACAGATGTAAAGTTGGCTGGGATCTTGGAGGGTTGTTGGGTTCTTGGGTTGCACTCAGTACTGCAATATAAGTATAAGGCTAGGTGAAGTATTGAGTGAGCTATACAAAACTGTTTCACTACATTAGTTTTTGTATTGGACATTTTGTGTTGTTGGTGTGAAGTCCCTGTGTGATTAATCCCAGCAGTTTAAAAAGCAATGTATGAAGCGGCACTCTGATAGCAATAATTCTAAAGTGGATATGTACCTGTTAGCAAAAATTTCAGTCTTTAACCAGGTATGAAATTCTAGTGTTATGTTGTTGTTCTTAATTATTATATAGCCAGTTGTTTGGAGAAGAAGATGCTGATCAAGAAGTCTCTCCTGACAGAGCTGATCCTGAAGCTGCCTGTGAGTGTGATATAAGCTGGTAGCTTACCCTGTTACTGAAATGTTCGATTTCAGACATTATGGCTTGTTTCTGTACCTTTCTTAAGGTTAGAGAGTTCAGCTCCATTTTATTTTAAGAGGATTTAATTTATTGCACCCTTGGACAAGAAGAGTCTGGGGTATGTTAACCGTAGATTCCCTTGCAGACCTTCATGTACACCACGCATAATTTAGTTCCCTCATACTGCCACTTATTAGGTATTTGAAACAATTTCAGTGTTTTTTTAGTTAACTTGATGCATAGTGCATACCAGAGGGTTTTGCATGGAGAATGTGCAAAAAATGCTCTTCAGAATGACAACAGTTTAATAGTTTCACCTGTCAGAACTGCGACCCTGGTGGGCAGCCTAAGGCATTATTAAAATGATTACTTCAGCTGTTATGAAAACTTCTTAATGCAGTGTAAGATGGGTCACTAGCACTCACTAGTTGTTCTCAGATAGTGTGGGTAGAACAGCTGTGAGGAACACAAATCGAGACAGTTCCAGTTAACACATCCAGGTACAAGATAGGTGATTTAGATGAATAGGCTTGTATCTGTTTGGAGACTCCTGTTTCCTCTGCAGCAGATGGCCTTCCCCATGTGCACAGAAACTGAAAGTGCAAATTAAATATATCTGGTCTTCACTGGGTGGCCTTTTTTACCTATATATTTGAATTTGATGGAGTGCTTTCTTCCCTGCAGCTTGCAGGCTTGTCTTTTGAACTGAGGGCTGAGAACTGAGTGATATTTGTAGGCACTCTGCATTTTCCCCTCCTCGCCGAGGGATTGCAAGGAAGTACAGGGATTGTGTTTAACCTGATTGTTGTGATTTGGACAGTCACTCCATCACCCGAGCCCACCCGGGAGGAGGAATCAGGAAAAGGAAAGGAGACCCGTGGGTTGAAATGAAAACAGATTTAATAGAATAATAGTAATAAACTAATATTAACCCCAGTGCTAATACAAGATACAAAGTTATACTCCAGACAGTAGTCCCAAGCTTCTGGCAGTGAGGGCTGAGTGCCAACACTGAGCATGACAGCTCCAGCGAGAATGCAGTGGTCACAGCAAGCAGAGAAGCAGACCTCGGGTGTGGGACATCTGACAAGACTGATTAGAGGAGTGGCTAAGATTGGAGATGAGACCAGTACTGTTCAGCATACACAATTAAACAAAGTCACTCACAATAACAAGGATGAGGGTTAACTGCAAAAAGTAGTAGAAAGCTTCACAATACAGAATGACTGGGCAAGGAGACATTAGGTGGGTTTGGTGCAGATAAATATGAAATCATGCATTGGTGAAAGGAGGGAAACATTTGCAAATATACATATAAAATTATGGTCTCTTGAGTTGATTTTTCTCATTCAGTCAAGATCTTAATGGATAGTTTTATGAAAACATCAACATGCTGCTTATTATGAATCACAATAGCAATTGCTGGATGTGACTGGCAAAGAAACAAAATGAATAGCATCTGTATGCGTGGAATTTTTTTGTATAGAGATGACCAGAGGTAAGAAGCTGATTTTTTTGTTTTGTTTTTTTGTTGGAAGTTCTAACCAAACTAAGCCTATTCAGCCAGTAAAAGAGACTACCAAAAGGATATGGTTAGAGATTATGACATTGCAACATTATGTGGAGAAAATTAATAGGAAACAATTGTTCACTGTTTCTGCCAATAAAGGAGTTGGGTGACATGAAGTTAAATTAGTGAGCTGCAGTTACAGAAGCAAACAGGAGTAGTTGCACTGTGTCTAAATCAGGTTTTGTTGGGTGAAGTAAAGCCATCTTATGGTCCCTGCAGAATTCTGGTTATTGACTCTAGGGGAAATATTTGGATGTGGTTTTCCTTTGTTTGAATTAAAATACTTGGTTAACACTTTATTAATAGGGGAGCCAGCAGAAGCAGAAGCCAGAGCACGAGCATCCAATGAAGATGGTGAGATTAAACGTGTTTCAACTAAGGAGTGGGCTAAATCAACTGGATACGATCCAGTTAAACTTTTTACTAAGGTATCTTCTTTACCCCCAATAAATGTCTTTATTTGAAGTGCATGAGGTGCTTTAAAGTAAAGTCAAAACCCAGTTTGTGTACTTTATGCTAGCCATCAGTCAGGCATTTATGTTATGAATTCCACCAGTTTTGCTGTAGAGTTGGTCTTTTACAACACTCGCTTATTTTACGGCATTCCATCTGCGTCTGTACAGACAGCTTCAGCAGTTTGTCCTTAATGTACAGAAAAAACTTCATTCAAACTACTTCTAATATTAATAGGTGAACTTGAATTCTGTAGGAGTTTCACTGGGCATAATCAGAACCAACTGGAGAACCTAAAAGCTGTCGGTCATCATCTGTGTATAATCAAACTGGCATTAGAAAATACAAACTGATTTAGGAGTTTTCTTTCTAAGTAGTTGCTGAAAGTGGGTAAGTAGAGGAAATGAGTATAGAATGCAATGTAGATATTAATAATTTCACTTTGGAAACTCACTGGCACATAGGTAAGAAGATCTCAGGGAGAGTGCACAAATAGCTGTAGTGGTGGCTTCAGTAGGCACATGAACCCACTGTTTGGACTATTGTTTCTTGATATTTACTTTATTCCACCCCAAATTAATCAGAGCTGTGTCTGCTATATGCAATAAGTGTTAGAGAATGGGGAATAAGAAGTTTTTCAAATTTGGATGTTTTTTTTCTTGTGGAGTTTGATTTTTGTCTATGCGGTTGAAAATATTTTCAAGGAGGAAAGCAAAACCTCGTAAATCTGATGCTGATTTTTAAGTTTCACAACAGGTGTAAAAGTAAAGTACGTATATTTTTTCCCCTTTCATTTTAATGTTGTTTGTATTTTGTTTTAAATGTTTCCTAGCTTTTCAAAGATGACATCAGATATCTGCTGACAATGGATAAGCTGTGGAGGAAAAGAAAGCCTCCAGTGCCACTGGACTGGGCTGAGGTACAAAGTCAAGGTAATTTTCCCTGTGCCCACTGTATATATTTGTAAGTCATATCCGCTGTTTGTTAATGCATCTCTGTGATATGTGTATTTTCTCAGTGTCACAGGTGAGTACTGATAATGAACATATTAATTATTTGTGATTCCTGAAGATTTTAAATTTTTCTCTATATAGAAAACATTTTGGGTTTTTTTTTAAACTGTTTTGAAGTTGTTATTTTAGATATTCAGTACCAGCTGTAGAAAATTCACATTTCACCAAATGTCAGCTTATTCTAGAAGACCTTACCATAAACACTAAGACATTTATCTTTGAAAGCTGAGTTTTGCTGAAAAATTACATTTGCTATACTTTGTGCATGTCTAAGCAATTGATATAAGTATAGCTATAGTTGCAGTTTTAAATGCAGATTTGTTGTAAAATGTTTAGGCTGCTGTAGTTTAATGATATTCTTAGCTCTTTGAGACAACTTCTGTGGGATTTATAAGTATCACTGATAGTATTTTTTTTTCTTTTCCCAAAGAGAAAAACATATCTGACCAACAAAATGAATCCTCCACAGTCCTGAAGGATCAGCAGGTTCTCGATGTCAAGAGCTATGCGCGCTTATTTTCAAAGAGTGTTGAAACCCTGAGACTTCACCTGGCTGAGAAGGGTGATGGAGCAGAGCTCATATGGGATAAGGTTAGTTTTCTAGACACATAAGAACCAGTTATACTTCACATTTGTAGTACAAATATTAATTGGATTCTTTCAGTTTCATTCCAAAATAGTGCTGCTTAAATGTCCAGACAAAAATGTCTGGCACCTTACTAAATGCACTTTCCATATGTAAACAAATACATACTTTAAACACTATATTTTGTTACTCCCTGTGTGTAAGGATTAATTATTGTAATGTAAAATAATGCACCAACTTAAAAAGCAAAAATTCAGACGTTTTTGACATATTTTAATTTTAAAAAATATTTCAATAACGAGGCTTCATTTTTTTCCTTTTCTCTAGCTTTCTCTAAAACATGCTCTTACACAGTTGTTTGTAGCTAAAGTTCTACCGAGCTGTACATAGTAATTAGCTCTGACAATAGTCATGCAATATATTACGAGTTTTGCTGAAGAAAAACAAGAAAATAATTTTCTCTTCTAGCCCCAGAAAAGGTGTAATCTTCATGCAGTCAGTTGTCGTTTGGCATAAGGAAAAGAAGTAGTTTGTAAATATAGGGGAGACAAAATAGCAAAATAGTATTGCAACAAATTGTAAAAATATTTCTTTCTGAGGCACCAGTTTTTCAAAGTGAGCATAAAGCATTGTAAGATTTATGATTTAGACGTTATTTTGAACATACAAGACATTTTAAAAACACTAATTCACTACTAAAATACTAAGTACAATTTCTAAACACGTGTATTTAAAGTACTACTGCTCTGTCTAAACATACCATCGGAAAGAGGAAGTATATTGACTTGGAAATGGTGTATTGTACAGACTTCTTTGAAAAAATATCTGGTTTTAAGATATTAGGGGCCATGTGTTGCAAACTTTTTCCAATTAATAATCTGATTTTTAAATGCTCTTTGCATTAATTCTTGTCAGGATGACCCTTCTGCAATGGATTTTGTCACTTCTGCTGCGAATCTCAGGATGCATGTTTTCAGTATGAATATGAAGAGCAGATTTGATATCAAGTGTAAGTATAAAATATAACATTGTTTTATTTAAATTATAATCTAAACTTCTCATTTTCACTTGCTGTTAAAAATCTGTGTACTCTTACTTATTTTGCAGCAATGGCAGGAAATATTATCCCAGCTATAGCTACTACTAATGCAGTAATAGCTGGTCTGATAGTGCTGGAGGGTTTGAAGATTTTATCAGGAAAAATAGATCAGTGTAGAACGGTAAGTGGGAATAAAATACTTTTACTTTCTTGTTGTTTATTATTTGTTTAAAAGTCGCATTTAACCTGCTTTGACTATTGTCTAGTTTTACTGTCTCTCACTTGTTGCTTCAGTAGATTCTGAGTGTGCTGGGAACTTTCAGCCACAATGAAAAGAGAAGTGGAACTCTCAAGGATCATTAAATTCTTCTGATTTAATGAAAATTGACTGTTGGGTAGGAGAGAGAACCAGACTGACATCACTTGGAACATGGTTGTTTCATCTATTTGGCGATAGCTCTCAGTCAGCACAGGTGTCATTGCAGACTGGCTGTAATACGCAGGCATGTCAAAGAGGATTAGGGAACAGGACAACCAGTGAGACTAAGAAGAAATCTGTAGGAAAACAGGCTTTATGAGTACTGTTACTTACAGGATAACTTGTTTTATTCTTGTCTGTCCTCAAGATTTTTCTGAACAAGCAGCCAAATCCTAGAAAGAAGCTGTTGGTTCCTTGTGCTTTGGATCCACCAAATCCTAATTGTTATGTGTGTGCAAGTAAGCCAGAAGTGACTGTGAAACTTAATGTACACAAAGTTACTGTGTTAACACTCCAGGATAAGGTAAGTCTTGAATATTAGCTACAGCTTTCATTTTGATTCTAATACTGTAAATTATCAAAGTTAGGGTTTTGTTCAGTATATTTTGACTGATGTCAGCTGTTTATATTTGCTCTACATTTTGCATTTCTCTCAGCTAAAAGAAGAGCTAGATTAGCCAGTATGCCTCTTGCTCATGTGTGCTTGTATTTCTTGGGAAAGAATGTTTGTATTTTGTAACGTTTTGGTGGCTCTAGAGCCTATTCATATCTAGCAGCAAAAAAAAATATTTCTATTTTGATTGAGTAGTTCGGTAGCCACGTTTCAGTTGCATAGTCATAACTGTTTTGTAAATATGTCATTTTATGCAGTATTCTAAAAAAAATAAATCAGTATCTGAACTTGTAGGTTTCAGACAGCAAAAATATAATTATTTTGTTCATGGAAGGGAAAAAAAAAAGTATAGGCTTTTAACAAATGCCTGAAAATGAACCAGGATAAGAAAACCAACATAATTCAAAGTTCTTTCTTTACTAAGTGTTTTTAAGTCAGATATTGATTATTTAATCATATTCACCTTTTCAGATAGTGAAAGAAAAGTTTGCTATGGTAGCACCAGACGTACAAATAGATGATGGAAAAGGAACTATTCTTATCTCTTCAGAAGAAGGAGAAACAGAAGGTATGCATACTGAAGCTTTTTAGATAAGAGTAGATAAAAACTAGGAAGAAACCGAGATAGGGTTACAGAACGGAAATACAGCAAATGTTCTAGTGTTCGTCCTGTGGACTAATATTTGAAGAGAACTGGATTTGCAGGTATTTAAGTGGCTCAAGAACAGCAAGTGGTAGTGTCTACAAGCCTGTGAGTCTAGTTCAGCTTTCCTATATAAAGTACTTTTCACCTGGAGTGTCAGGATTCCTTTCAAGAATGAAGTCCTGTTCATTTCCTTGTTCTTAGATTGTGGTCTTTTTATGATGCTTGTAGGTGCTATTGTAACACAAATATTCTCTCCAAAATGTTCCTCAATGTAATAATAGTGAAGTGCTTGAACATGATGCATGAGGGGTAAGTCAGTCAAACATAAGTAGTTTCAACTCCCAATAGTCTTAAATGTCAGCTTTTACTTTAAATATAGCTAATAAATGTTAATCTTACATTTCTACATAAAACTTCTGGAGTACTCATTTCATCATATCTATTCAGGTGTAAAGAATCTTTATTTAAACAGCTGTATACACTGCAGTTTTTCACTGTTTTTCTAGCTAATAACCACAGGAAATTATCAGACTTTGGAATTCGAAACGGCACTCGACTACAAGCAGATGACTTCCTCCAGGACTATACACTGTTAATCAATGTGCTTCACAGGTAAGAGTTCTGAAATAATTATTTTTGTATATATATGTAGAACAGTTCCATAGGGAATTTCCAACTCAGAATTTCAAATTAATGAATAAAGCTCAAAGATTAAGCTGTGGAAAGAAAATATAGAGGTAAAAGAGGAATTGTTATTTTTTATTAATATATAGTTTAGGGGGGTTTTGTTTGTTTGGGGAATTTTTTGTTGTGTTCCCCCTGCCCCCAAGAGTAATTGGAAAAAGTTTATTTGAATAATTTGTTATCACACAACATAAAAATACAGTGCAAAACCAAATTTACTTTTTGGGCAGACAACAAGCAAGAAACTGCTGTTTCAAAAACGAAACAAAATAAAAAAAGACCAAAAAAACCCCAAACCCAGCCTGCTGGTGTAGTAAATCCTCTGCTTGACTACCTGTGTTCAGATACAGCAATGCAAATAGAGTCACTTTGAAGAAATTGGTGTGTGTGTGTGTGTGTAACCCTGGATAAGTAATATAAATATTATGTATGGTAAATTAACACACTGCACTTTCAGCAAGAATAAGAATGTGACATTGAGGAAGAAAGGTAAGCTCAGGTAATGGTTTTTCTCATTCCTAAGCATTTGAAGTCATAGCACTGGGTTGAATGGTGTATATGAATAGACAAAGTATAAATTATAAAAGAGGGCTGAATGTATTTTCCTCTTTTTTAATATGTTTTTCTCATTTTGTCATAGTTGGAGGGTGCTCTAATACTTGAGTGACATACTTTCTTTGTGAAAAAGACAGGTTTTTATTTTCACCTGGTCATTTAATAGCACATGCATTTTTCTGCAGTGAAGACCTAGAAAAAGATGTAGAATTTGAAGTTGTTGGTGATACCCCTGAGAAAGTTGGCCCTAAACCATCAGAACCAACATCCAAGAACATTACTAATGGTAGTGATGATGGAGCGCAACCCTCAACATCAACAGGTAACTAACAGTAATCAATATTAAATAAAACAAAGTAATCTTTCTGTAGTGCAGTCCAATTGTCTCCAGTTTCATGACTTAACTTTGCCAACGTGAAATAAAAGGCATTTAATTTGCTTCTGTGTATAAATATGATATTAAATAGAAAAATGCGCATTTACAATTGTTACAAAATGCAGTATTTAAGATTGGTACAAAGGTTTACAGCAAATACACCTTGAAATTACAGTATTTAACTCTCAAGGGCTTGGTGGGGTGTCAGTTTAAGTGCATCATTTGCACGGCGATTTCAATAAAGTTAAACCCATCCTATCCATCTATGATGGTCATGCTATTGCTTGGCAAAAAAGCATCAACCAAATGTGTCACTTTCTCCCTACAGATTAAAAATGTTGTGGATGTCTTTGATCATGTTTCATTTTGTTAATTTAAGAAGACATCTTTATTACACAAAATAATGATTTTTTACTTGTCAAGCAAAGCATGGAAAAAAAAATGTATTTCTTATCCAGGAGAAGTACCACTACCTTCGTAATGTAGAGTGTTTCTTTGAACATACTTGAAATAGTTTAAGTTAAATTAATATGGGATGGTTAAGCACTGAAAGCTAACATACAGGAAACATCATACTGTTCTATAGGGATAGTGTATGAATCTCAGTACTTGTGACAGCTGTAAGTTAGATAGCTGTAGTTCTGTCTTACACTTTTGGATGATGTTCCTTTGCCTGTCAGATGGTCCTATTTAAGACACGTGCACAAGTACATAGCCACTTCCACTTGCCTCTTGTTTCAGGGGAGATTAAATCTTAAGAGTATGGCTAAAATTGATCTTAAATTATTATTTAAAAAATTAGCATAAAATTAGTTTTTACTGTGAATTTGTACTTCAGACCAAACAAACTCTACTAGGTGTCTTGAAAGTTCACGTTTGGTTCTATTTTCCCTTCTTTACGCTATCTATTGTTATCCTTTACCTCTAAGTCTGCTCACCCTTCCGCTCCTCCCTCTCTTGCGTGTTCTCTCTCTCATGGAGCATGACTTCTGGTGGGAGTTCTGTTGAATGCACTACTGAAAGGAGAGGCTGGACTACAGCTCAGTGGGTGAAAGTCCTTTTCTCAAGGACTGCTGTAGACAGGATGCAATTCTTCTATTTTGCACATGCAAAAAAAAAAATGCTAATTAATGCACTTCCCATATTTTCCATACCTCTAGTAAAGAGGGAATAACCACGTGAAAAGCCTATTTTATACTGATTTTAGAGAAATTCAAAATACTCTTGCAGTTGAACGACAAAGAATATGGATAAAGAATGCTTCAAACATGTATCTGTTCTATCAGAGACGGTCCTATTTTTATGTATGAAATTTGAGTTGAGAGTAGACTACCTTTACAGTATCCATTTTGAATTAAAAATGTATCTTTTGCAGCTCCAGATCTAGATGACGTATTGATTCTTGATTCTGAAGATGAAGGTACTTCAAGCAATGTTGATGATGATAAGGAAAACAAAAGCCTCAAGAGAAAACTAGAAGACAAAGAGGGCGTCATTACAAAGAGAGCGCGTACTGAGGAGATGGAAGAGGAAGATGAAATTATAGCATTAGACTGAACATGCAAATGCCCCTTGACAAAATGATTCAGTTAATGTAATACAGTTGCAGTATATTACATCAGGATGTGAAAAATGTCCAGAACTAGACTAATTTTAAGGCCTTTGTTCCAAGTGAATACCAAACCACTGGCTTAAATAATTTGTGTATGTTTTTCTTGATGATAAAGCTCTCATCTCCATAGACTCTTTCAGAAGTTTTTCCATATTAATTCCATATATTAAGTGTAGTAGAAACATATATAAATACTTACAGATAAGTATTTGCTTAAACAGTCATGAAAAAAAGCATGTTATTTTTGTGTAAATCCCTTTTAGGTATAATTCAGTAGTACAAAAAAACCTACTCTCGTTTAGTAAAGGGTTATCAGCTGATGCCCAGATTTCAAGTAACTACATTTTTATTTTTTGCTTGAAGAAAAATATTTTTAGCCTAGTCCTAAACATTTTTCACACCCTGAACAGGTAAAGAAAATTCGATAAAGCAAATTAGTGCCATGTTATAACAGTGTTCTTAAACTTCAGCTGGCACTATGTACATTACTGTAAAACTGTTAATTTACTCAAGTTTTTCAGCTCGTACTGCCTGGTATGTCAATGTAAGAAGCAAATTTTTGTGTATTGTTACAGTTTCAGGTTATTTATATTTGATGTTTTGTAAACTCAGATACTACTATACTGTACATCTGATGGACCAAATAAATGACATCTGAAATACTTGCTATATTTGCTTGCACAGTCCAAGTTTATGCTGACTTATTGGATTTTACAATGTATAGCCTTCAAAAATTACTGTATTATTTTCATTTTTCTAAACATAACCTAGTAGTACAGAACTTAAGCTTCACTTGTTTGAGGTGAAAGGGGAATTTTTTTAATAAAACTTTTGTGAATGTTTTTTTTCTTGGACAATCAGTTATTGGCCTCTCCCATGGGAGCATTTGCACCACATACACATGCTTTCACCACCTCATCCCTTCAGAAGGAAGAAAGCTCTGCTCTTTTACACGTTACACACTGTGCATTGGACAAAAGTGCAATGTTTAGAATCAGTATGTTAAAACCTTCTGCATTCATTTAACTTGGTAACTCTCAAAACTACCAGTGTTGATTCTTAGAACACATTAATCAGCCATTTCTGTCACTTTACTGAAATTACTTTCCAACTTGGTGTTAGGGTTGGGGCTAGTCAGTCTCACTGGCTTCTACTCCTTAAGTTATTAATAGTGTAAGATGACAGTACTCAAATGATACCTTAAATATTTGGGATGCTGCTGTCCAAGAAGGTGCTCATAATAAGTTTCTCAGGGCAGTAGACAATGCTGTCAGTAAGGCCAGATTGCAAAAATGTTCCAAATTAACCAGGCTGTGTATCTAAGACAGGGGTACCACTGCAGGACACTAGTTAGGTTAAGTTTTAGAGAAGCATGAAGTAATTTTAATGATGCATCATCATTTGGTTTGCAACATGAAAGGCAGTCTAGAATTTAACTACATAAGGAATTACATCTCTCTGTGTTTAGGAGGTTTAATTTTGCTGCTCTTGTCTCGGTAGCAAGTACTTAGGTGGCCAAAAATTGCTCCTATATCCTTCCTGTAAAATACATTAAAGTGAATTATTGTTAATATATTTTCTTTACACAGGCTGCTTCTATAGAACATACGACAGGCTCTTCAGAGTGTCTGCTGTTCTATTCAGTTCCTGTTAAGTTTGGAATGAGCCATTAAAACTGCACACTGCTTCTGTGCTAAATGAAAAACTGCTTTTCAGAACTGATGGACTATAAATGTCCTTAATAGGCTACTAGTCACCAACATTGTATTAATGTAGAATTTTCCAACTTAGACTTACTCTTGCCCTTGAGAGCAATTTATAAACTGAAGCATTTATTAATGTTTCAAGCAATTAAAAATAAAAAGGCAAGCCACTTTCCAGCTGATGATGTATTCAAGTCCTAACAGCAGTAATATTGATATAGAAGGAACTGTAGTTGGAAGACGCAAGATTTAAATGTTAAAATGGAGGAGAAATTCTTCCCAGTGCCTTAGCTTGGCAATCCTGATGCAGGCTCTGCCTTCACGAACGTTTTTTGAGTCAGGCTCATTAAAACAGTCTACAAATTGCTGTTGCAGTGATACAAACTGGCTTTCCTGTCACACAGCATTCTCTAGTTGTTTGTTTATACTGATGCAAATTTCTGTAATGCAGATAAACTCATTCTTGATGCTTGTATTTTTTGTTAGCAAATTTGTGTGGCATGTATGAGAAGGACAAGGGAAGTAGTGGAATATTTTAGCACAGTTAGACGCAGGTGCAAGTGTATCTAGTATGTGTCTTTGTATGCTATTAGTTCAATATCCCTTTTCTGCAGTGGTGCATGGAAAGGAATGTTGACCACCATTGATACACAACCGTTAACTAGAGATTCATTAAGCTGCTCTGACTTAAGAAATTTGTAACGACTTTCTCATAATCTTATTGTTTTGGTTTTTTTTAAAAAAAGGCAAGCAGAAGTTCAATCTATCCAATTCTCAAAGCATCTGGAGAATTGTCCTTAAGGAGCAACTGATAACCATTCAGGAGAAAGAACTTTTGAGGCCATGATGACAGAGAGCCCTGTACCAGCCCATTTCCTAAAGAGCAACTTCAACCTGTAGATGATTACTTAATGTTTGTACTAGTTCTATGTGACATTTTAATTTGACTTTATAAAGCCATTTCATTGTTGAACCACAGAGAGGGACACGTGCTTTCCTGGCCTGTTGACTCTGACAGCTGGCCAGCAAATTGATGTGCCATTTCAAGTTCTGACCTTTACAACAAAGACCTCTTGCTAACCATTTATTAGATCCCAGAAGATAAAATAGGCTTGTGTTCAGTTTGTAAATACCATTGATATTATCTGCTTCAAGCCTTATCTCTACTGCCCCAAAACTGTAAATTTGGACTAGAAAACTGAATAAACACTGAATTAAGGAAATTAAATGGGTTTTTTTCCCTGTGTTATGTTCTGTGCCTGTAGGTAGAAATATTTTCTTTCTCCTCTTTGCAGCTCTAAGGACAAGAAGCCTCCGGTTTTGTGCATCTAAAACACTGAACATGCAAGAAAGCAGAAACTGGGATAAAGAGAAGCAGACCCACAGAAGTGCTTCTGCAGTAGCACTTGGCCTTTTTAGGTGTGGTACTCACACACGGACCTGCTGGTGGGTCTGTAGGTAAGTCCACATGGGAGTTTGCTGCATTTTCGGGACTTTATCACGGCAAGATAAATTTTAGATCTGTAGAGTCCCAAATTTGTTTTTGTATTTCTAAGTCTCTGAAATCAGAAGCAGCCATGTAATCCAATACCTCCTAAAAAGCACTAAGTGGATGCACTGTTAACTGAGCTGGCCAACTAAATTACGTGTCTATGCAAATGCAGTGGCTGCTATTAAGCCAACTGATGGTGTTTGAATATACAGTGATTATGTCCTGTGACTGCAAGGAAGCACAATGAAGGCCATGTGCAGTCTCCAAAGTATGAGCCAATAAACTGCTTTGGCCAGAAGTGTCATTATCTGAAATATGTAAGAGAAGTGGAAAATGAAACTATAAAACAAATAAGATACATAAATGGTGTCTTAATTGTAAGTGCTTGGACATATGTTATCTGTCTGACCTAGCACATTCACAACACGCCTGTTGTGACCGGAATGTTACAGGGTCTGTCCCAAGGTATATTTGTGCAGTACAGTGAATGGCTGCATTTGCAAAGAATAAGAAGGATGTAAATAAATAAATAAATAGTGTTTTATTGAAGATTTAGAATGAGAAATAACCTGTAATCCTGCAGAACAGTGTTAGTCAAAAATATTTTAGAGTACTTGTGCCTAGCAAGTGCCATTCAAATACAATGTGTTCTGTCCACCAGAAGATGGTGCCCTAAAACACATTCCGTAACTTCAATTTTTAAAAGCTGTGATCAACTGCAAATTAGTATCTTTAAAAACATGTCAGAGCAAGGTGATCTGCAAACGAATCACCCAAGTCCAAATACATATTAATATCTAAACTCCATATTTCAAAAAGCTTGCTCATACTTAAAGTTATCACAACACAAATTAACATACAGGACCCAAACAAGCAAAACAACACAATATGAAACACAATATAGCTACCACTTCAAAGAAAATAAAAACTTCAGTCCCCCTCCCAAAATAAAATTACTCTTCAGCATAATTTTTGTATGAATCTCACAAGGCTTTTTGTGTTGTGCTTTTTTTTTTAATTGGGCTTAAAACAGACCAGAGAAGAAGAATTATTATTACATTCCTCACCAAGAAACCAGCCAATTTTAAATCTGGAAATTGGAACAGTCAATCCCTGAGTAATAAATAATAAGTCTTATTTACCTCATGGACTTCAAGGTATAATTTCATTTTTTCCTTAATGTTGGAGACAAGGGTGGAAATTGCAAAAAAATCAGGTAGCATCCAATTCAATAAGCAAATCTGTGGAGCAGCTTCAAACTGTTAAACTGATGAAGTGAGACAAAGAACTCTCTCCTGTATTGTCAGTAAAACCACACCTGATACAACACACACCACAACACGAGTCAGTAGGATTTCTGCCATTGTCTTCAAGGGCTAAAGTTTCACTGGCGAATTCTTACATTACCAGATTCTCTGCTTTGCTGGTAACAAACAGTTTGCAACTCAGGCAGACAGAATCCCCAGCAGACCATCAGGTCTCCCTGCCTGTTGGCTCGGGCACCATCTCCTTGAAGGCGCTGGCAATTAGAAGAAACAGGAGTGCACAGCCTGTGAGGCCCAGCCAGCTGATATTCACAGATCAATAACTCCACCTGGCTTTTTTGCTCCCTTTAAGTCTTAGACAAAGAAGTTTACTTAACAGAAGCAGCTGCCTTTCCTTAATATCTGATTTACTGATACAACTTTAAATCAGTCTTACCACACCAAATTAAGAAATTAAGGATTACCACACCAAATTAAGAAATGAAGTTCAGCTTTTATAATACTCTGTGACAGCTCTTGTGCTCTTAGCTGTGCAAGTGTGAGTCTTTTTGCAATACATACATTTTACTGTTAACATTAAGGGAATATATTTTAAAAAAATGGGGAGAGAAACACTCCAGGATTGTCAGGCTGTGATTTCCCAGTACTTTGGGGATTTCTTGTATATAACAGTAAGGAGAATGATGGGGTACTTACTACCACTTTAACTCTACACTTTTGTTTGCACAGCCCTGCACATATGGTCCTCCAGGAGAAATGCAGCAGTGCTCGAGTTTGCTCTGTACCACTGCAAACATATTTATTTCACCCATGTGGGCTGCATGTGTGGCTGTAGTGTGGGTGAACGTTACGTTCACTATGTGTAGGACAGAAGTACGATTTACCGGTGAAGAGCAGGTCCATAGTGTTGCCCTTGCAGCAGGGCTGAGACAGGAATGCTGTGCAGGGGTACTCCAGACCAGGGCTGCAGCATGCTCAGCTGGGCCTTGCTTTGAGGATCTACTCATTGAGCATAAGCTTTCAACAGTAAGAGTAAGTGATTTTTATTATTTGATCCCCACTGCTTAATAAGAAGGGCTGTTTCCTTAGCTCCCCCAGATTCTCTGGGTCCCCAGTATGTTTTTCCATGAGTTCATACCCAACAAAGCCCGTGCCAAAGGCTTACGGGAGGAACCTGCTACCTGCTGGCAGCAGCAGCGACACAGAACTGTGCTAACTCAAAAGGTGCAACAAGGGCAGATTGGTGGCTCAGGACAGAGCTACAGAAGGACAACAAGCTCCTGCTGCAGCTTATGCTTCTGGCTTCACACAGCATCAGCTCTGCAGTTCCTGCTGTAAGGATAGCTGCTCAGAATGCTTCCTTGCATAAGCGTGCTGGCAGGGCCTCCCAGTGCGCCCTACCCACTCTGCTACATTAATAGTAAAGTTAACTAAAGTTGTAAAGTTTTCTTAAACAAACAAACAAAACCAACCTAAACTTACATTAATTTTTCTTTACACATGCTCTGACAGACCAAGTTCCCAGGTTGTCTGCAAGCCTCTCCTAGTTTCTCAGGAAGACAACCCTACAAAGGCAGTAAGTAGTCTGAAGTCAGTAACAGACCAGAACATCCTGTTACAGGCCCCAGGAGCTATTGAAGATGGAGCTCTGGACCTATATACTTGAAGACAGGAGCCCATCAGACACCCACTGCCCCAGACGAATGTTGTGCAGGAGTCCCTGGTGGGGTAGAGAAGGGCTGAAGTTAATGGTGATTTCTGCGTGCGCTGTGGAAGGAACCTCTGTTCTCGGAGGACGTGTCCATGCTACATGCCTAATAGCACGGTTTGTATCTTTGCTGACTGCTTTACCAGAAAGTCCCAGGCTTGAATGGGATGGGGACTGGAACTGCTGCTTTGACCCAGCCCAGTGCCAAGGCACATTTCGGGGAGCTTTTGCTGCTGCTGCTGCTGAGGCCCAGCACTCCATCAGCTGGGGTGGCGATGGTGGCACCAGGGTGCACAATGCAAGAGGTGGCTTCAACCACCACACACCTGCAGACTAGAGGTGAACTGCAACTTGTTCCACAAGCAGGAAGCTGCAGAAGCACATGGTAACGGCTCGTTTAGGAGACTGGCCAAAAGTGCAATGTCAGATGTGAACACATATTGGAAAAGAGCATTTGGCTCCCAAGAGTCATCGTATTTGCACGCCCATGTTCCCATTGACAGGGGATTGCCTCTCCCATGTCTAATGGGTTTGCTTTTCAGCTCTTGCTCTGCACATTCACATGGTTTGTTGGATTTTATATTTTGAATTTTTTTTGCTTGCCACCTCTGGACAAACAAACAAACAAACAGATGGTCAATCAATTGCCCTCCACCGCTGGGGACATTTTTTGAGTACACAGTTGCCTTTAATGTTTAATTAGGTATGATAACAGGATAACGTGTTCCTGGCACAGCAGTGCCCACAGCTCAGCCCCACAGCGTGTTTCTCTCCTCACAGGGTGCTCAGCACCCAGCAGTGCCAGGACACTGCTCAGGTACCTGCTGCTGGGGCTGCCTCAGCATCTCTGCCACCAACACAAGGTTGCAGCTCAGGTGCCAGGGAACTGCCTGCCAGCTGCGGTCTGGCACGGGGGTGTCCGTTCAGTGGCCATTTCCGAGTGGTTTTCCAGCAGCCCCCTCCGTGTGGGCACAGATGCACAGGGAAGGCGCCGGCTCTCGTTTGTCCCCGGAGCAGCAGATGTGGCTCTCGCAGCCCCACAGTTACACGAGCTTTACCCCCGTGCCAAGTCGTGGATCACTTTAGGCCACGGTATGTTCATCGTGCGCCTCAGTACTGCCCCTTCCCCGTGTCACAGGCTGAATCGGTACCCGCAGGGGGATCGGCTGCCGTGCTGAGGCAGGGCCGGTCCCGCGGAGCCACCCGGCCGGTTCCGGGCACTTCGCACAGGTGTGAGCCCCGCGCAGCAGCGGGCCCGACCCCGCAGCCCCTGCCGCTGCAGCCACCGCCGAGACGCCGCCGGTCTCTCCGGGCAACTCCCGGCCGCGGGGTGGGCGGGAGCTGCCCCTTCCCCCGCGGGACGAGGCCGCGGGTCCCGCCCGAAGGCTCCGGCCAGGGGCGCGAGCGGCGGAGCCCC